>RJWJ010030343.1:0-19990 GCA_004363605.1 Indri indri | reverse complement strand
ACACACACACACACACACACACACACACACACACACACACACACACACATCTCTCTTACCAATGAAAATGTCATTAGAATTACTTATTCAGGAAAGAGGTTAATCCTGGTACAAACATTGAGGCCTAGAGGTATACAACGTGGGGTGGAGGTGGACACTTTCTGGGGCTTAGAGCCTGGACTCCAGGAAAGCAGAAATGCTTAGTGACTTCCCTGGTGAAGAAAACTAAATAGAAAGGTACCATGCAAGAGCCATCCCTCTACAGATGAGCCTGGTTTTGATTGTGAGCACATTGATAATAGGCATTAGATGGTCACCAAATTGTTCTTCTATGCCCTAATTCCTAAATCTTTGGTAAAGTTTTCTTTCTGTAAGAGACGAAAAAAAAAAAAAAAAAAAAAGAAAAACAGACCCTTGCTCACATTATTATTACCAAAATAAGAACCCATGTCCTTATTTTAGTACATATCTTTTCTTTCACATAGCCCAATTTACATCCTTCTCCCATGATAGCAATAGATTTATGAGTTTCATATCTTGAACACTTTTCTAACAGCATAAAGTGCTACCCACATAGTTGATTGGCATAGTTTTTATTTCTTGTTGAAATCTAATTTAATTCTTTATTGCTGATTTACAGTTTTCACTGGTGATAAAGACAGAACAAGGGAATTCATTTGTGAGTATCGAGGCTCACAATATTATAGAAATAGCTAGTTGATGACAAAATGTCTCACTAGCTAGTCATGTAAACATAAGTAATTGTTTTGTCAAGATCAATAAAGGAATTGGCATACTCTCATTGCTAATAGTTTGATGGTAAACATTTAACAACTAGTTCTCCTAAAAAAAAAAAAAAGTCTTAAATTTTTGTGTTTGCCAATTTCCACGGTGTAAATGCTCATGACTGATTTTAAGCTACCAACCCAACATCACTGAATGTGGAATGGGAAAGAGTTGCACAGGAGCATGCTATATGATATTTAAACCATACAATAAAATTAACATAAATAATGAGCAAAGATAATTATAAAATGTGGTAAAATAACTAAGTTATGATGAGTTTCAAGTGTATGTTACCTCTTAAAAGAAATTTACTTAAATTCTAAGTTTATATAATTTAATTTTTAAGAATGGCTTACAAAATTCCTCAAAAATGAACAATCAGCTCTACTGAGGCTGTATGGTCCAGCGCCAGCACTACTCCTAACCAACTTTAAAGGAGCTGGTTATGAGAAGACAGATATGAAGCATGAAACTCCTTTTTTATAGGAATAGCAGCAGCTCTGAGACATGGTGGCTGCCTGCTTTGAAGGAACAATAGAAACACTGAGAGACTCAAGAAAAGAAGATTTTCAGTGCAAGGGTACAAGATTGAAATATATTATCATGACTGTTATATCCTATGAACAATTCACAATGCTTTGCTATGTCTAGCTTTGTGCTATACAAGTAGGGCCATGCTACTGAATCTGCTTTACTCCACTACTCTGCTGGGTAACTCTGTTTAGGAGATTGAAATGTTGTTTTTCCTTTGTAGGTTTATAAAAACCAAGGATCCTGCTCTGAACTAGAAAATGAGGGCTCATGATTAAAGATGGTTAGTCCTCTCAAATACAATATATGGGATTATTATGTACAGAGTAATACCTCTGGGATCAAAGCTCCTTTTAGCAAGATAAGATTTGGCATTCTTGTGATGAAAGAAAAATTCCTCTCTCTCCAATCTTACATCAAAGTCAGAGCAATTTAGGAAATTATCTTTGTACTATCTCCACTGTAGATTTCTTCTTGGTGGACCATCTTCTGGATCCACATTCCCAGTGTTTGGATCAGTTACCCAGGTTTGAAAGTGCTGTACTTAGGACATGTGCAAATTCTAATTATTGGGAAGATACCCCTTCAGGAATAGAGGCAAGACAGCCAGCTGCTAATGTGCTGCTCCAGAGCTCCAGCCCTTTTCATCTGGAGGAGATGGAAAATACAGGCTGGGAAATTCAGCCTTGAACCTGTAGCCATTTCTACTTCTGATGACAAAGCATAATACTATAATGTAAATTTTTCATTAATATAGTTCCTATACATTATTATTTTTTATTTATGTGTCATTTAATGAATTTCTATTCTTTGAGCAAATTACATTTTTAATGTTCTTCCATTCTGGCCAAAATCTACCAAAAAAAGCATTTTTGGTATAAGGTAGTGGTTTTCCAATGATCCTCCTGATAGGAGATACTTTCCAAGCAGTTCCACTATGCTGTTGAGTTCTGGGTAAGATCTTATTTGATACATGGGTTTCCACAGCTCCAAACACAAGTTTAAAACCCACTGGTAAAAAAGAAAAGAGTCTGGACCTGTGCTACATGACAAAAGTAAGAAAGAATTAATCTGGAAGCACTGGAAAGTCACTGTTGGAATTTAGACTATGATACAAGCCAGAGAGTTTAAAGCTAAAAGAGATGTGGAAAAAAGCCCTCAATATTAAATTGAAGATTGTTGTCCTGATATCATTTTTACTCAAGCACTATTGATTTTTTAAAAATCAAGCTGTTTAAAAATGTGTTAAGGATGAAACCACATGCAATGACAAATGGACTGCATAAATGGTCTTCACAGGGCCTTATCAAAGCCTTTCACATGGTGCTTGGATGGTTTGTTTTGATGGGCAGAATCTGAGTCATGCACCCTTATCTGGCTTCATTATTATGGATATGAACATGGTTCCCGAGACTCTCACTAGTTCCACAAAAGGAGATTTTTTAAAATGCAGTCTGATAAATTCTCCATTCAATGAGAGCTGGAGAATGTTTTATTCTACTGTCTGTAGTTTAAAGACGTCTGACCTGAGTTTCTACAGGAAGCTGTTTTTGTAGAGAGAATCTTTAGGTTACAATCCTTACATATTACTCTCCTCCTTTCACTTTCACCTTCTCCAAACCAAGTTTAAGTGCTTTTTTAAAAATTTTTCAGCACTCAATAATCTAAAAGAGCCTAGAATAAAAGACTGGAATTAGGAGAGAAAAAATTGAGAGCTTTGCTAAACATCTGGAAAAAGCATTTCAGAGGAACGTCCAGTTCACTTCATCACCATATCAATTCGGCTCAGCCCAACTCCCTTAGGAAGGACAAAAAAAGAGTAATCTTAGATCTGAATCCCCACGGCACCCCATTTTCTACTACAGATACTCCACAGTTTGTGCAGTTGTCTTTTTCTGATTTTTCATAACTTAAAAGTTGAAAAGGATTTAATATTGTTAAAAAAAAACAAAAACTCGAGACCAGCTAAATTTAACTGTTTAATTGAGCGAAAAATAATTTGTGAATCAGGCAGTCCCCTGAACCAGAATAGGTTCAGAGAGACTCTGGCAATGTGGTCAGAAAGGATTTATGGACAGAAAAAGGAATGTGACATACAGAAAACAGAAGTGAGGTACAGAAATAGCCGGATAGGTTACAGCATTTGCCTTATTTGAACATGGTTTGAACAGTTGGCTGCCTTTGACTGGTTGAAACTCAGTGATTGGTACAAGAGTAGGTTACAGTCTGCTTACACATCCAGTCAGGTTACCGTTCACTACATATGGAGAAACCTTTAGGCCGAACTCAAAATATGTAAGGAGGCAGCCTTAGGCTAAACTTATTTAACAACATGTAAGTCAGGAAAGAAGCCTGCCATTAGGGTCAGTGACATTAGGCTCTAAACTCACTAACAAAGGCATTTACTACAGGCTGGCCATTATGCTAAGATTACTTAATTTACTTCTTATAACAACTCCAAGGAAGGAAACCTTATTATCTCTACCATGTAGATTAGGATAGTGAGGCTTAGAGGCATTAGGTGACTTACCCAAGGTCTTTCAGCTAGAGAATGTTAGAAAAAGGTTACAAATCCAGACAGCCAGATCCCAGGGTCTGAGCACTTAACCGCCTCCTGTACCACAGTTGAATAAAAGGAGTTAAAGCGAAAGGGTCAGGGGAGTGTAACTGCAACAGCATGGCAATGCAGGGGGAAGTGGCAGGAGACAAAAAAAGATGGAGAACCATTGCTCTTTTCCTGGTAAGGGCTATTTTGAGCCTTGTTTCTTAGCATTCGTCTATGCACTAGACTACTTTTTGTTTCCATACATAATGCAAATTTTCTACATCTCTAAAATTTTACTATGTGCCTTACATAATAATTTGTATAAGGCCAAATTTGCATAAGTCAAGTGTCGAGTAACCTAGTGAGCACTTGTACATCATTATAGTGTAACTAAATAGAACAGGAACGGAGAAAGATGGTACAATAGGGTTTTTATTTGGAGGCTAAGAAAGGATTATAGGAAATAACGAAGTGGAGATGGGTAGGAAAACAGAAATTATGAGGAAGGAATAGCAGTTGGAGGGAAGAAGTTAACTCTTACTTGATTATAAGAATGCATATGCTAGCACCAATCATGCTTGGTTCTTTCTCTCTCTCTTCTTTTCTCTCTCTCTCTTTTCTTCCTTCATTTCTTTCTTGGTGGCTTTGTTATTAAACTCTTTCAGATTTTCAGGATCATAAACATGCTTAGTGTATTTCAGGTAATAGGAGTTATTTATAAGATACTTACAAAGAGTAAGGAAGGTAAAGAAGAAAAGAAAAAAGAAAGTAAAGTCCAGCAGCTAAACAACCAGGCCATGAGAATAACAGCCCTTTGCTCAAAAGTCAGACCTCAAGGAGAACTGGAACAGCCTTCAACCACCACACGGTAGCGTCTCATTATTTCACCCTCTCTTCATCCAGAGGCTTCCAGGGTGTCTCTCTGTGTTGGCTTCTTCTTCTCTTACTACCATTGATTCTCCATACTCTCTTTTCTACATCATATCTTTTTCTCACTCTAGATTTCTGCTTTGTACGAATAGCTTTGTCTTCCTTCTGTTCATATCACAGCTTTTGCTGAACATCCAAGAAAGCTCCATTTATTAATTCTTTCATCCACAGAATATTTAGCCTGGATTAGATGCCTCTCCTATAGGTACCCTAGACACCATTTTATCCCCATATTGAATAACTTTTAGAGGCTCTGACTAGTTTACAAAAATTCTCTTAACTGTTCCCCACCCCATCGCAAAGTAAATGTGGACCCAACAATCATTTTGTACATGATCCCACTCCTCTATTAGAGCCACACTTGTCCCAAGATCATCCAATCAGAATTTCTTTCCCAGTAATCCCTTTAGCCAAGAGAATGGGTTAGTCTCTCCAGGTGGCCAGGCCTTTAACTTGTGTAACTCAGTTGTCCCTGTTCCTTGCCTTTTCAAGTACTGTTACGTTTTGCTCGAACCCAGACAGAACTCTGCTCTTTCATTAGTTTTCATTAAAATATCTAGTCATCCCATGAGTAATTTTAATTTTCTCTGCTATAAATGGGATGGAGGAGAAAGGAGCTCATTCAGTTTTTCTCTCCCTCTGCTTCCTTCATCTCTCTCCTGGGCCACACTAATTCTCCTCCTTGTTTTGTGCACAGCAGTTTAGAGTAATCATCCTCTGAGATTTGAGCATGCCCTGAGGGCCACTCACTAGGCCAATCAGCTCAGCAAAGTATACTTCCAAAAGTAGATACTCTTCATTAGGGGAATTCTGGTCAATATAATTGTCTTCTTCTTTGGACAGGTCTGTATTTGAAAGTTGTGACCAGCTTTACAACAGCACTCAGACTGGGAAGCGAGGAAATCAGTCTTTGGAGAAAGATGAAGAGAAGTGGAGAGGAGAGTCAGAACATTTCCTGGGGAGCTAATGGCTCTCCAATCCCTGGTTCCTGTCTTCCCTAAATGCAGTCTGCTTTCCTCCTCTTGTGTTCTGCGAAGCACCCCATTACCTAATACTTCCCTTTTTAACTTGGATTAGCTAGGCTATCTACTCATCACCCCCAAATCATAATTAATACATTCCCCTATCAAGAAAGTACTACTTTTTATTATCATGGCCACTTAGCCTCTCTGTGCTCTCCACTTCAGCGAAAGCTTCTTAAGGGCAAGGATTGTATTTGTCTTACTCACTATTTTATTCTCGGTACTTAGCATGTTTCTCGGGGACTTAATAAATCTATTTTTAAAGACTGTAGGATCTTTCAAAATATTGGCTGCCAGCTATATACTAAGCACTGTGATTATAAAGATGGAGGACATAATCCTTTACCTCACATTGCTTACCATCTAAGATACTCCCAAATCAATACAGTTCTACTGTAATTGTCCCTTGTATTAGTTAAGATTCTTTCAAGGAGCAGTGTTGGCTGAAGTGACAAAATGTCATAAGGAGCAGGGATAAAACTGGGCCTAGGGGACAGCTGGAACCAGCATCTGATGTGGTCAGGACTCTTCTCCCCACATTGTGTCCATCTATAGGTTGATATCACATGTCAGACTCATCTCCTCCTGAGTATGGAACCGTAGCCACCAGCAGTTTCCAAGCTTACATTATTCCAGCTTTATCACTCAGGAGTTCATCACTTTTTGTGTTCCAGTTTGAAAGGAGAAGCCCTCCAATTAGCTTAGCTTATGTTACATATACTTCCCTGGACCCATTACTGTGAAGGGAAGGCACTAGGATGATTTGAGTTTGGGTTTTGCTTTCTATACCAATCACCACCACCAGGATCTGTAGGAAGATGACAGCTTCCAATCTTAGCCATATAGATGGGGTATGGCCAGAATGGGAATGGGTGTGTAAGCACACCCTAAGGGCCATTCAGACTATAGCATGAGGCTAGCTAAAGGGAAGCCATTTTACTTCCAGTATGCTTTCAGCTTGTTCTGTTTTAAAAGTTTAGAATTAACCTGCTCTTTGCTTGCACAGCTGCCAGGCACAAGATTCGGAAACGACCTTGAGGTAAAATAGATCAAGAGTCTGGAATAGGCCAACCACAGACTGCTGATGACAAAATCTACCAGACGACCTATTGTTTGCTGACTTGCACAAAGTTTGCTTTCTGCCACCAAACCCTTTTACCCCTTCCCTTTATAAGATGCTCAGTAATCAGAGGAGATGAGATGGTCTTTGAGACAATAGTCCGCCATCTCCTCAGGCTGCCTCTTTCTTCACAAACACTTGCCTCTCGTGTTCTCTTCTTGGGTGGCCAAACCTGCATTCAGCAACAGGTGCTCTTCTAGGCAGACAATAGTTGCACGTCCACTCTATCCCCTTAGTCTCACATTCATCAATTCTTTTGTTACATTAAGTAACATATTTATAAAATGCTCATTTAGAGCAAAGTGTTGTGGTAGGCTCTTAAACGTTAAGATTTTGTGTACAAAAATTAATTTTTAAAAGGAAAACAAACATCTTTTCTTAATCCCTATAATAACAACCCAATCTTTCCTGAGTTTATTTTCCAGAGTTATAGCATAGTGAAACTTCAAGCACCGGTTTATTTGGACCATCTCAGTGCACATGAATCAGGTGATTTTATCTTTTGTTCCTATCCTTGCCATCCCTAATCTGTCAGGCAGTCCTGAATCTATACCATCAGGCTTGTTTGTTCTACTTCTCTATCCTTTTATCATGGTTCCATTAACTCGCATCCAAGGATGTCAAGAGAATAAATAGCCCAATAAAACAAAAGAATTTACTTCCAGATTTAAAAAGAAAGAAACATACAAGAAATACATAAATCATACTGAATGACAATAGCCAAGAAGCAAGCATGGGAGGATCTTTGTGTTGCCCATAGAAGAAAAGAAAAATGGAATTTCCATATTTTGCATCAACACATGACAGCTGTAGTTATTGTATACTGGACACCACAAAATGAAAGATAGGTGTCAGAACTAATTTTACCTGAAATAAGCCCACTTCCATGGAGGATGGCAACACATTTTCTCTGGTGCTCTTCTTATGATCAGGGAAAATTTAAATATGAGTCTAATCTATATTTTGTCAAAGAAATTCTTAATAATGAACATTTCCTCCTAACAAAACATGGTCCCTTACAACAAGGGCTTTCATGCCAACTTCCTATCACTTGATGTCACACCTGTATAATGGAGACTCATGTCTCAATGAACGCTTCCCAGATAAACAGAAGGCACTTGTCCAAGAGTAATAAACACCAAGCATACAGGTTGCTAAGAGCTTAAATAAAGATAAATTTGTTAGCCTGACCCAAATGTTCTCTGGATCTCAAATTAATCTAATGTTATCTGACATTTGGCACTTTCTCTATCTAAACCAAAAAGACCACTCTTCGATCAGAGTCTCATCATTCTTTTTCAAGAAGTAATTGTTATTTTTTTTCTGGTGCTTATATACTGCTTCAGTAAGTATGGGTACATTGTGATCTCCAAACACAGTACTCAAACTCAAGTAGAATATAATTCTCAGTCACGGTAAATATTTCATTCTTGGAATTAATTTTTTTTTATGTTTGCTCTTAAATTTGTGGAAATTGGAATTAATGTTAATGTAAGGCTTAGCCTGACATCAAAAGGGAATTTATTTTTTTAGGTTTTCTAGATGACTCAACTTAGGAATAAGTTACAGTAACATTTAAAAATGCACTTTAGGCCAGGTACAGTGGCTCACACCTGTAATCTCAGCATTTTGGGAGGCCAAAGTGGGAGGATCACTTGAAACCAAGAGTTCAGAACTAGCCTGGGCAACATAATGAGACCCCCATCTCCACCAAAAAAATAATACACTTTAAAGATCTCTTGGCCAGGCACAGTGAGTGGCTCAGGCCTCACCCCAGCACTTTGGGAAGTGTGAGAGGACTGCTTGAGACCAGGAGTTTGAGACCAGCCTGAGCAACATAGCAAGACCTCCATCTCTGTCAATAAAAATAATGCACTTTAAGGATTTCTTAATTTAAGCTCATAGTTTTACAGGTAAGGAAACTCAGACTCTAAGAAGTCACTTCCCCAAGGTCACATAGATCTTAGCAAGAACTTACACTAGAAAATAATTTTGTTTTACCTAATTATAAAGAAAATGAAACTATTTAACTGTTCAAAATATGTTCTATACATTTTAATATGTTTAGTTATCACAAAGACATTTTTTTATGTCAATAGAAAGCCGGACTCACAAGCAGCCAGCAAGATTACCTGCCAGCTTTTATAGATTTACAAGTTAGTAATTACCTTTCTAGGAAATAAAGATTCAGTATAGCAAGCTCTGAGGGGGAAAAGGCAACGCAAAGTGGAAGAGAAATCACTGAGAAATTGAGCAGCTGTAAATGCAGGAACACCTGCCCCAATCTTCCCCATTAGATAAGAACAGACTTGCACTATTATTAGTTTTACTATTACTAGTGTTATTTAACTTAATCTAACTGTTGATATCCTCCCAGAGCAAGCTCTGAAATGTGGTTTACAACTCTTTGAAATCTGTCCTTTTCTGACCAAAGCCTGTCTGCTGTTGTCTGGAAGCCTAGGGTTTGCAAACAGCAGCTTGCTGACAGCTAAGACTACAACAAAAGCTTTTTCTCAACACTCCTAATGATCTGCCTGAAACAGGTGAGATGAGCTTGCAGAAATCACACTGCACGTGCCTCAAACCCAGGGGTCCAAAGGGCTTTGTGATTGCTGCAACCCCTCCCTGGGGTACAAGTTTCCCTTGTTTCATATTTTGGCCAGCTGCTCAGTCCCTCTGCTTTGTAGCTCTGCCCACACTCGCCACAAAATTATCATATGACTTTACTGATCTTCCCAAACATCTGCCCATTTTGTTTATTCCGGTGACAGCTCTCTAGCTGATTATATCTGATCTTCTGTTACAGTCAAATGCTCTTAAGTGAATTTTTTTTATTTCTAACTTTTCCCTCTTAAGATAGTTTAATCATGCATTTATTTTACATCACAATGAAATTTAAATAAAAGGAAATTTACTAACTTTCCAATTCATAAGTCAAGTCACTATGAAAAAGAATCAATTCTAGCTGCACACACATCATGGATGAATTTCCCAGACATAATGTTGAGCAAAAAAAACGAGACACAAAAGAATGCATACTGAGTAATTGCGTATTTATCAAGTTCAAAAGCAGCAAACCTAATCTATGGAGATACAGGTCAAATAGTAGTTGCCTTTGGAAGGCTATCAACTGTGCATGGGTATGAGGAGGTTGCTGGTGATGCCAAAAGCTCTGTCTTGATCTCAGTAGTGGAGAAATGAATCTGTATTTATATAAATTTTCACCTAGTTGTAGATTTAAGATTTGTATACTTTACCATATATAAATGCATATGCAGTAATGCTTTAATTTTATAAATTATAATAATATGTTATACCATTACTTAAAAAAATTTTTTTTTAAAGGTTTGGTGATATGCTCCATCCAGTCTCTGATTCATATAAGGAGCATTTCTCATGGCCACTATTCTTATAATTGCAAATTTCTTTTTTAGGGTGCACAAAGTCTATAGTCCTACCCTTTGTTGGTGGGGGAGGCTCATGACTCTCCACCAGCCTGTTGGCTCCACCAGGGGGCAACTCCCGGCAAGCTGCTCTGCAGGGAAGGTTGGCTCCCCAAGTGCCTTCACTGAAGTCAGCTAGATCTTCCAGTGTTTTCTCCTGGTCAGAGTCATCTGCTAGACATCCAGGTACCCACACATTTTTCTGAATAAACCAAACATAACCAAAAGAACAGTCAGAAATTCTCTGTCAAATATTTTAAATACAACAGCATCATGATGGCAAGGAATACTGTGGTGGATCCATAATCATCACAAAAGTAATGTAAGAAACACAGGAGAGGGATCCTAATGATTATAGCATGCTGACAAACCACTTACTTTCCTAGGTCCATGTTCTTTGTTGGCCCTTATCTATGGTAGAACTAATTTAAAAGACATAAGCACCTATAAGACATTTTTACTTAACAATTCATTGCAGGTTTTTGAAAAATATTTCATTAAATTGATAAAGTGTTATTTAAATATCTATTCTCATTTTGTGCAATACTTGATATTTTCAGTTTTTTGTATTTGGAAGAGTCAGTCTTCAGGCATTTAGCTTTTTTCATAGTTTTCGCACTGAGCCTGGTATAATTCCCAGGGGCAGGATTACTAAATGGGAAGATGTATATAGCTCATAGAACATATAGTCAAATTTGCTTTAGAAAAGGATTGTACTGATATATAAGCTGTTAGCAACATGTAATTGTACCAATATCACCAGTCTTGACAATACTGAATAAGTTTTTTTTAAAAAAAATCGCTTTTTGTGAGACAGTATTTATATACCTCTCATATCCATCAGCAGTCACTCCTCATTTTCTCTTCTTTCCAGACCTTGCCAACCACTATTTACCTTCTGTCTGCATGGATCTTCCTATTCTGCATATTTCATATAAATGTAATCATACAATATATGACCTTTTATGTCTGGCTTCTTTCACTGAGCCTAATATTTTCCAAGTTCATACATGTAGCATGGATTAGTACTTCATTTTTATGGTCAAATAGTATTTCATTATATGGATATAATACATTTTGTTTATTGATTCATCAGTCGATGGACATTTGGAATGTTTCCACTTTGGTATACTATAAGACAATGCTGCTATGAACATTTTTGTAAAATGTTTTATGTTTAAAATTCTGTTGGCTGTATAACTAGGAGTGGAATTTCTGGGTTATAGTAACTTTAATAACTTCATGAAGAATTGCTAAACTGTTTTCCTAAACAGCTTCACTTTTTACATTACCACCAGCAGTGTATGCAAGTTCCAATTTCTCCACATCCTTGTCAACATTTGTTGTCTGTCTTTTTTGATTATAGCTATCCTTGTCCATGTGAAGTGGCATTTGATTTGATTATGGTTTAATTTACATTTCCCTAATGACTAATAATGTTGTATATCTTTCCATGTGCTTATTGGCCATTTGTATATCTTTTTTGGGAAATGTCTATTGAAATCTTTGCTCATGTTTAATTGGGTTATTTGTCTTTTTATTGTTAGTTATAAGAGTCCTAAGTCTCTTGTCAGGGACTTAATGTATGATTTGCAAGTATTTTCTCCCATTTCTTAGGTTGCATTCTCACTTACTTGACAGTGTTCTTTAAAGCACAAATGTTTTAAATTTTGATGGAGTTCAATTTGTTTATTTTTTCCTTTTGTCATTTGTACTTTTGGCATCATATCTAAGAAATCATCACCCAACCCTAGGTCACAGACATTTACACCTATGTTTTCTTCTAACAGTTTTACAGTTTAAGCTGTTATGCTCAGGTCTATGAACCATTTTGAGTTAATTTTTTTGTGTGAAGTAGGGTCCAACTTCATTATTTTGCATGTGGATATACAGCACCATTTGTTGAAAAGACTATTCTTTTTGGCATTGAATTGTTTTGGCACTCTTGTTGAAAATCAATTGACCCTAAGTGTAAGAATTTATTTCTGGATTCTCAATTCAATTCCATTGATCTTTATTTCTATCCTTATACCAGTACCACATTGTCTTTATTAGTAAATTTGTAGTAAACTTTGAAATAAAAAATTGTGTATCCTCCAACTTTGTTTTTTTTTCAAGAGTGTTTTTGCTATTCTGGGTCCCTTGAATTTACACAGGAATTTTACAATCAGCTTGTCAATTTCTGCCCCCAAAAAGGCAGCTGAGATTTTGATAGGTATTGTGTTAAATCTACAAATAAATTTGGAGTATATTGCCATCTTGACAATATTAAGTCTCCCAATCCATGAACATGGATTGTCTTTCCATTTATTTAGGTCTTCTTTAATTTTTTTCAGATGTTTTCTGGTTTCCAGTGTACAAGTCTTCCATGTCCTTTGTTAAATTTATTCCCAAGACTGAGTGTTGTGGCTCATGCCTATAATCCCAGCACTCTGGGAGGCTGAGGCAAGAGGATCAGTTGAGCTCAGGAGTTGGAGACCAACATGATCAAGAGCGAGAGCCTGTCTCTATAAAAAAAATAGAACAATTACTTAGGCATGGTGGCACATGCTTGTAGTCTGTGCTACTCAGGAAGCTGAGCCAGGAGGATGGCTTGAGCTCAGAAGTTTGAGATTGCAGTGAGCTACGATGATGCCACTGCACTGTAGCCAGGGTGACAGAGCGAGACTCTGTCTCAAAAAAAAAAAAAAAAAAAAATTGTTCCTAAGCATTTTATTCTTGGTGATGCTATCATAAATATAATTGTTTTGTTAATTTCATTTACAAATTGTCATTGATTGTCTACAGAAATATAATTGATGTTTGTTTATTGATCTTATATCCTACAACCATGAAAAGGAGTTGCTAAACTCATTAGTTCTCATAGTCTTTTTGTTCTTTAGATCTTTTATATATAAATTGTGTCATCTGCAAATAAAGATAGTTTTACTTCTTCCTTTCCAATCTGAATGCCTTTTATTTCATTTTCTTGCCTATTGGCTCTAACTAATACCACTAGCACTATATCAAATAGAACTGGTGAGAGCAAATATTCTTCTTATTCTCAGTCATAGAGGGAAGTCATCATATCTTTCACCATTAAGTTTGATATTAGCTATGGATTTTTGTAGATGACTTTTATTAGGCTGAGGAAATTCCCTTCTATTTTTAGTTCATTAAATATTTTTCTCATGAAAGCATATTGTATTTTCTTGATGCTTTTTCTGTGTTTACTGAGAAGATTTTGTGATTAATTTTCCTTCATTCTATTCATGTGCTACACTATATTGATTGATTTTTGTATAATATGTTGAACTATCCATGCATTCCTAGGCTAAATCTACTTGGTCATGGTATGTAATCTTTTTTTACATGTTGCTGGTTTTGGTTTGCTAGTTTTTTGTTGAGAATTTTTACATCTGTATTCATAAGAGACATTGACTTGCAGTTTTCTTATAATATTTCTGTCTGTTTTTGGTATTAGGATAATACTGGCCTCATAAAATGAATTGAAAAGTGTTCCTCTTCTATTTTTTTGGAGAAGTCTGTGAAGGATTGATGTTAATTACCCTTAAACATTTGGTAGAATTCACCAGAATATCATTTATCTTGCACATTTAAATGGTGTAAGATATTAACACAATTATTTTAGCTTGTTTTTCTTTGATAACTAGCAAGGTTAAACATTTTCCCATATGTTTGCTTGCTAATTATCTTTGCTGGTATGTATTGTTTATTGAAGTCCTTTGCTCATTTTCATATTGGGGTCTCAGTGTTTTGCTTATCAATTTTAATGAGCTCTTTAGAGTAGTAACCCTTAGACCATTGCATTCTAATACAGTAATTTTTTATTGTCCAGAAGTATTAATGTATTTTAGGCACAGAGAAAATAAGCCACGTTTTAAAGACACTTCGGTTTACAATAATTTTCTCACAACATTTTCTTGTTGGCATACAAAATTATTCCATATTTCAGGGGAATAACAAGATATCATAAAATTAATTAAAAATAAATTAACCAAGCACAGTAGTTAATTGGGAGGCCAAGGCAGGAGGATCACTTGAGGCCAGGAGTTCAAGACCAGCCTGGGCCCCATAGCGAGACCCTATTTCTAAATAAACTAATTAATTAGTTGATTAATTAATTTATATTCCTTGATGCCCAAATTTTTAAAATTTATTTTCTTAAATATTTGTTTTTAACTACACCAGGCGAGGTATATATATTGGTATAATCAGATCCATAAGGTTTTATCCTTCCTCTGAGTTTTTGCTGATGGTTGCAGTTACTGAGTTTAACTTACTGAATACCATGCCTTAAAACTCAGTTCAACATCTAATTCAGCTTCTTCTGACATTTTCATTCCAGAAAGATATCAACATAGGAATCACGAATTTCACAAATATGTATTTAATATAATACATTCAAAAATTAATTTTGTTCACCATGCTAATAAAGAGCCAGTTTTGTAAGAAAACACTTGATGAGCCATCTATAGGGTCAAGCATTTGATTAAGAAAAGCAGTTGGCATAAGCTAAAATATCATTCCTCACAGGCCTATCACAGTGCCTGTACCTCCCCCATTAGAAATGTATTATTTGTGATTAGATCTGGAAAATTCCTACCCCAGATACATTTCATGTGGGTTATTGTATGCTTGTGTGAGGGTGGGCGGATGTGGGCGTGTGAGTTTAAATGCAGGAAAAGTCAATAAAACACATAGAGGCCCAATGGTGTTTTTTTGCCAGCACAGATTAGAAATCAAATTACTCTTAAAGTCTGTCTCAAGAAAGTAATTTAAACTGGCTAGTGTACAAGAGTTTTCTTGGCTCTTTGCACGGTCGCTAGAAACAAAACTGCTATTTGTGTTAGGAGATTTTTATCTCCTACTCTCTTGTCGCATTGTATGGGTACTGCACACAGTTATACAACTTCTTCCCATTCCAGAACTACTGAAATAACATCCGTGCTGCCTATATGGAGGGTAGGGAAAAAAGTTTACTTTGTTTTAATCATGCTTGGGTTTTCCCTTCCTCTATTTTAGTTCACTTCTGATCATAAATTGTCACCATTCCTATGCTTTACAAAGCATCCCACAAAATACATATCCATATGTACAATTTAATATAGTATAGCTATCACTATATCTATAGCTATCACTAGAAGCCTGCTAGACAGTATATTAAATACAATCCTTTTTTCCCCTAAGTTATCATTTTCATTCCATTTTTTGAACTAGACAAGGCTGCAGGCTCTTTGATTTATGTCCACATGATCCTTGTACAAGTTGCCTAATCTCCTTGGGTCTCAGTTTTCCCATTCTTAGTAGGAGGATAATTCTTTCCTTTCAAGGTTGTTGAGAGGGTCTGACAAACTTTTGCTCTTATTAACCTGCACTTGTGAGGGTCCTTCCTCATAGTTCAATGAATATAACATGCCTATTCTCTTTAATCTTAGCTGAGTCTCTTCAATTACAGCTGGAAGATTGGGAAATGGGGAGAAGTTAAAACTGTTTCTTATATTCTTTCCCACTATTATATCTTCCATGTATGTATTCCATTATTATATCCTACATGTTTATATCAACACTTATGTATAAGCTTCCTTTTGAAGCAGAGAGATTTGTGAGCCACTTTGAAAACTTTTCTCCAACTTTATCACCATTTATGTCTGACATATTGCTAATGGAAATATTTTATCCTAAGTCCAGAGAAACGTACCCTTTATTCACCTTATTCACATAATAACTCAAATTGTGAAAGTATCTACAGTCCTGAGTAAGTGTATCAACATTACAAATAATTGCAAGTAGGTCATCAGAACTTGAACCAGATAATATGCACTACTCTTAGCAGGAGCCCACAGAGCAGAGGCTAAGAGTTAAGTTTGTTTTCATATAAACTGAAGGATTCTAAGAGCCTTAATACAGGAAACTGTTTATGAACTCTTCACATTCAGTGACATGGACAAGTTTTAGTCATCTAAGGTAGCAGTTCCCAACATTTTCGGCACCAGGGAGTGGTTTCGTGGAAGACAATTTTTCCACGGACCAGTGGGGGGAGGGTGGGGGAGGATGGTTTCAGGATGATTCAAGTGCATTACATTTATTGCGCAGTCAAACCTCTCTGCTAAAGATAATCTGTATTTGCAGCCGCTCCCAGCACTAGCATTGCCGCCTCAGCTCCACCTCAGATCATCAGGCATTAGATTCTCACAAGGAGCGTGCAACCTAGATCCCTCTCATGCACAGTTTACAGTAGGGTTTGTGCTCCTGTGAGAATCTAATGCAGGTGTTGATCTGACAGGAGGCGGAGCTTATGAGGTGATGCCAGCGTTGGGAAGCGGCTGTAAATACAGACAAAGCTTCACTCGCTTGCCTGCCGCTCACCTCCTGCTGTGCAGCCCGAATCCTAACAGGACACAGATCGGTACAAGTCCGTGACCTGGGCATTGGGGAACCACAGATCTAAGGAGTACCTATTGGTGCTGTGAAGAAAGAAATTTCCTCTCCATAGACAACTCTCTTATCACCATTAGCAATAAAGCTTCTGATAAGAGTCAACACTATGCATTCACAGTCTCTTTCTACAAGTGTAAGCCCATCTCAGCACATCAGCAAGAGCATAAAAATGAAGAGCAAATAAACACCTGAAAACAACTTGAAGAAAATGGAAACACCTCATTTCTCATTATGGAATTTAACTGAACTTAAAAGTTTTTCCTAAATTTCGTACAAACTCATTTGGCAGCAAAAGCTGAATTGATATAAGGCTGTTTAAAGACTTTATTTATCCTACTTAGTATGAATATTCATTCATTTCTCTGCAGAAACAACAATGTGTTTGACCTGTTGGGGATGTTATATATCAGTACATTACATAAGGTATATGCATTGAAGTACCTTCCTGAAAGCCAACAATTTCTGAATTCTAAAACACTTCTAGCCTTGAAGGTTTTTGATAAGAAAGTATGAATTTGTACTAGTTTTTCTACTTAGGTTATATGGAATTATTCTAGACACTTTATATAGCATACTTGGCCCATATTTCTGATCCTAATTTCTTCATCTATATCCATAAAGTGTAATATATCTCATCTTAACCAGAGTACTAGGTCGTTAATAATAGCTAAGCACTTAAAATGATAATTTATGTGTTTATATATATATATATATAAAAGACATGTATTTATATGTATACAAACACACGTACAGAGCTCCTATGGTGAACACCTTGAATTTAGAAAACACCGTTATAATTGATATTTTCATTCAGTGATCTGTTTCTCGAAGACAAACCTTTAATCAAGAGCTCTGGCTGGCCGTAGGTAAGGAGTACCACTGAAATGTCTCTTTTTAAATAGCCTGTCTTCAGGAAGAGAACTCACAGATTTCTCTTCAAATTACTGAACATCTTAGAGAAGCGTGATATTCATACAGAAAATTAATTTATCAATATATTGTTTAAAGAGCTTATTTGTGGCATCTTTATGCTGAGTACTGCAAGCATTATTCTTGATTATGTTGCAGGAATAGCTTGGTTTTCTATTATGGTTTTTCAAAGAGATGCAATATACATTCTCTATATTTGATTTTGCATAATGGGATAATAATAATCATATCAGGTTATTTTGAGAATTAAATATCCCATTAAATGTCAAGCCCAATGCATTCCACATAGTACCACCATGCATTATTATCCCCAGTTTTCAGATGAGGCCCAGAAATTGTAGGTAGCTTGCCCAAGGTTACATGACTAAGAAACTAAAAAAAATGACACTTGATCTCACATTGTTGTCAGTGATTGTTGTTCAATGTTCTTTCCATACCATCTCACTATCTAAAATAAATGATGATGCCAGGTGCAACGGCTCATGTCTATAATCCCCGAGTTTTGGGAGGCTGAGCTGAGAGAATTACTTGAGGCCAGGAGTTTGAGATCAGCCTGGGCAACATAGCAAGACCTCATCTCTACATAAAATTAAAAAAATAAAATTAGCTGGGCGTGGTGGCACCTGCCTGTAGTCCTAGCTACTCGGGAGGCTGAGCCAGGAGGATGCCTTGAGCCAAGGAGTTTGAGGTTGCAGTGAGCTATGATCACGCCACTGCGCTCTAGCCCAGGTGACAGAGAGAGACCCTATCTCAAAAAAATAAAGAAAGAAAGAAGTAAAGAAACAAAAGAAGTTTTTATTTATTATTATTATTATTTTTTTTTTTTTTTTTTTGAGACAGAGTCTCACTCTCTTGACTGGGCTAGAGTGCCGTGACATCAGCCTAGCTCACAGCAACCTCAAATTCCTGGGTTCAAGCGATCCTCCTGCCTCAGCCTCCCAGGTAGCTGGGACTACAGGCACACGCCACCATGCCCGGCTAATTTTTTCTATTGTTTAGTTGTTTGGCTAATTTCTTTCTATTTTTAGTAGAGAGGGGTCTCGCTCTTGCTCAGGCTGGTCTCGAACTCCTGAGCTCAAACGATCCTCCTGCCTTGGCCTCCCAGAGTGCTAGGATTATAGGTGTGAGCCACCATGCCCGGCCAAAAAGAAGTTTTTAAAATAAAATAAATAAAGGTATGCTTTTCCATAGCTTTTTATAAAATGGAAATTACTTGTTGTTTTTGCTAATTATTGAAATAATACACGCTTATTATAAAAACAGTAGCACAGATCTAAAATTGAATAGATATAGGCTGGTATCATGTCTCATGCCTATAACTCCAGCATTTGGGGAGGCCAAGGTAAGAGGATCACTTGAGCTCAGGAGTTCAAAACCAGCCTGGGCTGGTTTTGTGAAATCCCATCTCTATAAAAAAAATAAATAAATAAATATAAAGATAAAATAAAATATAAATAAATACAAATATAAAGAAAAAGGGTACAAAAAAATCACTCATCATCCAATAACCAAGAGAGAATCATGTTTAAATAAGAATATAAACTTTTAGACATTTTTCTATGCATAGACACATGCAAATACAACAATTAGAATAGTAACATGTTTTATAATGTGGATCTTTCATATAATAATATGTTGTAGATGCCTTTCCATATCAATATATATTTTATTTATGAGTTTCAAAATATTTACTAAGATGCACAAAACTGTACCTTTCTAAAATGCTGCTTAATTTATTCTTAAGATCTACAACTAGTAGAAATGTCAATCTGGCCAGTTCATGGCGGACTCAGTCACTCCAGTGTTTTCCTGGTTACTCACGGTTTGGCAAGATTTTTTCCACTCCCTTTTCTTCCCTTCATCTGGGATGATTTTTCAGTAAATGGACAAGGGCTAGGAATCATCTGGACAGCAGAAAGGACAGAGTTGGACCTACCCTTTGACTAATGGCCCCTACTCTTGCTACATCTGCTAAGAGGGCTAGAGTCATTCCTTGCCAATTGGCTGTCATATTCTATGTTCTCCATCTTCCTTATTCCAAACACAAGGCTTCTTCAAGTCTGCCTACCAGTCCATCTGTGCCCTCTCAGCTGCTTACCCAACACCAAATTGAACTTGCCCTTGGGACCACCTGCTAACATATTTAACACAGTCATTGCTATTCTACTAGGGGTACTATGTGGTAGTAGGCTAAATAATGACTCCCAAAGATGGTCAAATTCTCATTCCCAGAACCAGTGAA
>RJWJ010030342.1:0-19984 GCA_004363605.1 Indri indri | reverse complement strand
AGTCCTAGAAAGAAAACCCCCCACCTCTCAACCCTTTAAAACACTGATGTAAGAAAAAGACAGGTCTAAGAGCATTATTATCAGGAGCAATCAAATCTGAAGAGCAGAGAAAGTGGAGAAGTCTTTGGACCGTTTTCTCTATTCCTATGAAGTCAAAAGTTTTACAAAGAACAGGAAAAAGATTTTCACTTAATAGCTTCAAATTCAGTCAGGAATCTACATTAAGCAGCAGCAAAAAAAAAAAAAAAAAAAAAAAAGACTTAATTGAATACATATGTTTTTATCATAGGTTTAACAACATGAAAAAATCTAACAGTATTGGCTAAGGGCTCTAAAATGGAACAAAATGCAAAGAATTTCTATGCACTAAGTACTTCATATTTAATTCACCTTGAACTGAATACTTATTTAATACCCTACAATTAGTCTAAGACTTACCAAGATGCTTAAAGATTTTAAACCTGCATGTCTCCCCAGAACCCAATCAAAAGTTTACAACAGAAATTATCATCTATGCTCTCAAATTAGTTCTTCTATAATGAATTTCTGTCCACAATACAATGTTTCAGCCAGTATCCCAGGCTAAAAATCTAGAAGTCTCTTTTGACTTCTCTTCCTGCTGTCATTCACAATGCTCTTAACAATAGTTCTGCCATAATCTCGCACTCCTGACCTGTTCTTTCTACCACACAGCCCTGCAAGAACCCCTTACCATCTCAAACTTTTAGGATTTTAAGAGCCCCCTAGGCTTTGTGAAAACTCACCATGCTGCAAATCATCTTCCATCCTGGTTTTCTGAGACAAATACTAATACATGACTAACCCACATGACTAACCTATTCCGATACTATAAAAGGTTCCATATCAAATGACATAATCTGTCTCTCAGATTCCTCCACAGTAAGGCCTCAAAGTACAATTTCAAGCTCATCCCAGACTTCTTCCCTGGGAAACATTGTGTTATAGTCAATATTTAATACTAGTCCGTAGGAACATGTGTTTCCCAATATCATTCCCTCTCCTTGGAATGCCTTTATTTATCTTCAGTTATCCAAATGCTACCCATCCATCAAGGGCCAGATGAAACCTCTCCTCCTCCTCAGCACATTTCTTAACCATCAAAGGCAGTCATGAGGCTGGCCTCCTCACTCTGCACATTAAATCCATGCCATTCACAGGGTACTTTATAACTCGCGCTGTATTTGTTTCTTTGACAACAAATATTTGATTATATCTGCTGGACTTTGGTCATGGTGCTTGCTACAGAAATCCTATCATGAACAAACAAAAGAAAACAGTCCCTAAATTCATCAGTCCATTGGAGGCAGATATTAGGAATGCAGTTATATTTTGAAGGCTTGCAAAGGTGCACAGCAAGCAAAAAAGCCAAGGCCCAAAGGGAGCAGAAATCACGGTGCATTAAAGCAAGTGAAAGAAATCCAGTGGTGCCAGAGATTGGTGAGCAAAGGAGAGACTCATGAAGGACTGAAGGATGTGAGCACAGCTAGAGCAGGCAGGACCCTGGAGCTGTGATGAGACATGTGGAATTTATACTGCATGAACAGGAAGCTACCAGAGCCAGGGAGCAAATATTCTGACTCGCTCTATGTAACATGGTTACTGGCTGCTGTGTGAAGACTGACTTGGAGGAGACAAGTGCTCATGGAGGGAGGCCACAAAGGATCTATTTATAGAAGTGCAGGAAAGAGAAGATGATGACATGTACAAAGTGGTGGCAGTGATGACAAAGAAAAGTGCTAGGCACTCAGAGAATGCGCAATAAATACGGATAAATGAAGGAAGCAATTAACATACATATACAAATTTCATACAGATTTTTATTTGCTGTAGTTCTAGCAACAAACACAACTATCTTTGAGACCACTGTCCTGTTCTGCACATACTTAATAACAGCAGGCATTATATAGAGAGATCTTTTGAAAACTTTGACCTAAATAACTTTGGAGAAAAAACTGTAAAACAAAATCAATGAATTCTCTTTTGTACTAGAAAGTAATTGCCATTTGGCCTTTAGGTATTTTGAGAAAAAAAAAAAAAAATCCAGTAGAAATCTGAGTGAAATAAGAACGTGAAAGCCTGCATCTATTTGAGAAAAAAGTCTGCATAGAAAGAACAGCAAGCGTAAAGGCCCTAAGGCAGAAGTATGCGTGGAAGAGTTGCTATGCTTGCTGTGGACTAAGGAAGAAGATGAGTGACAGGAAACAAATTTGGAGTGGCAGCCAGGGGATACTTCATTCAAGGCCTTCTAAAACAGGAAAGGACTGTGACTTATTTATTTTTTTTCTTAATGTGAAAGGAAGCCACTGGAGGGGGTGGACTGGCAACGTGAGAGTAGCAATGGTACCCTCCATATGTATACGAAGACTAAAGAAAATGCCAACGGCAATTATGAAGATGTAAATAACCGTGTGGGTAAAATTTCTTCCTAAGGAGGGTTTAGGTAATTATCCATTTGTTGTTTGTTTGTTTTAACACAAGGACAGATTCTGCACCACCACTACTAAATCTATGATTCCAAATTGTGCAAAGCAGAAAGACAAAAATATTTTCTTAGTTTAGGGCTCAGAAAGCAGAAATTGGACAGCAAAAAGAAGTTATATTCCTATAACCATGATAGGTTATATCCTAAAGTTTAAAAGTAACTGTTCGCATATCTCGAAAGAGATGAGAATACTCCTCCTCATAAGAGATGAGAATAGACCTGTAGGCCCTAATTTCCTTAGAAACAAACATCAGCGCTAAGGTAAAGCTGTACAAAAAGAGGCTGTTGCACATTTATGTATTGAGAAAAGCCGCCCTATATTTTGCCATATTATTTAATCTCTGCCCAGTTCTTGGTCCCTAAATCCTCACTTCTAACATTGAACTGGACAATTTTTTCCTTTTTTCTAAAAAACTAATGACTATAAACTAATAAACACAATCCATGTGGAGGACTAACAAAATACGTTTATATGAATTTACTGGTGTTGACTTTATGCTTGTTTTTAACTTTTTACTAGACTAAATATTTCCTAGAAAGGGTAAAAATATTTATATTAACTCAGATGGAAAAGAAAGTGCTTTCTGAGGTACTATCATAAACGTTGAACCAGTTGGTTTGGACTGATGTATTCACAATCAATAAGTACATACTATTCTCTACCTCCTTTGTAAGGCTTCTACCTACAATTTCATGAATGTTTTCTGTTATCTGTGTATTTCCTTGTTTGTATTCTTTGTAACAGTCAGGTATTATTGTAAGCAAAATGTGTATCAGCTGGCTTTTTAAAAAAAATGTGAATATTTCAGTGGCAAATAATTTATCTAAACACAAAAACTCATCTGTAAGTGATCTGCTGGTAGGAAACTGCTATTATTGACCCTCTTGAAGACAAAATGGAGGGGAGAGTGGGAAAGACTCAAGAACTAAAATTAATGAAGCGATGTCCCACCACAACACTTACAGTGCCATCTTTACTCATTATACCACTAAACACTGTGAATTATCTCTGCCCTCACTGATTGATTTCAATCTGTCTGCTCTAGGGCTTCTGTTTAATTAACATTCTATAAGACTCCACAGTATGACATTATCTACCAGATTAGTGCTTAATACAGAGTTTTGATGGAATAGCTATTTTGTTGGCTGTTTTTCATTTGTTAGGAAATCTTTATTCTTATAGAATTAAAAGTGTTACCAAAATCTAAGTGAAAAGTCTGTGCCAAGATAGTGAGAAATTCTGCATCTTCCTAAGGAATTAAATTATAAACTGCTTGAGAGTTGAGACTACGTCTGCTATGTCTTTGGTGTTTGTCCCTGCCTGTTACCATGTGAAGTACTCAATAACGTCTGCTAGCTGATTTTCCAATGAAGTCGTAAAGAAACCCAGAGAGACTGAAAACTCTTAGTTCAAATTGACATTGTTGCTTTCTTTTTGGTTTGGGGTAAGGGAAAGAAAACTGGTGAACAGGGAGTGGAATATAAATTACAAAGACACTGTTAGTCCGTGAAGTAGATGTAAGTCTCATGGTAGAAGTTGGTCCAAATTACATTTATCACAAACTCCAAGAGAATTGAAACTCAAAAGGAGATTACAGACCTACTATCAGCACTCTGAAATCAAATCCCCCTGAGTTCTACAAGAACAATTATTTGCCATGTAGATGATTCCATGTCCTTCTTGATCCTTTGCAAATTCTTAAGAAGAAAGCTCCAACAAAAGCAAACTCCGCAAAGATTCACTTCAAAGAGCAGTGCTATATACGTCAGTCACCTGTGGAAGCGAACTCAGAAATTCTTGGGGAAAGAACTCTCATTACATTTTTATTTTTGAAACAAACTGAGAGAAAACAAAATGAAAATAATCATTTGGGCAAAGACAACTGCTGCACTCTACCATTCTTGTAGAGTACCAATAAGGAAACTCGGAGGGGAAAATTAATAGAAAAAGTATTTGGAATAATGGTGTGCAGAAGTGGATCAAACAGTTTCAGTAATAATATTGAATCCCAGTTAATATTAATATTAAATTTAAGAGGCATCTTTCTCTACTACTTTTAAATAAACATAGGTACGATCATTATTTATTAATGCTTTTCAGCTTTGAAAAAGTATTCCTGAACTGATTATATGAACAATTCAAATCAGTATCCATTTTCTGGTTGCACCACAATATACTATCTGAAATAAGAGCATCTAGTACTCTTTTGCTCATTTAGAATTTAAATATGTACCAAACATCTTAAACACCGAACCACCTGAATTACAAGTAGGTGCTATGAATGAGAGGAGACTCCAAATGTTTCTTTTATCATACTCAAGGGTAAGAAAGTAAAATTTTAAAATATAAGACATTAGGAGACTCCTCCAAATCTGAGACATTTAGCATCCACTCACTGTATGTGTTTTCCTAATTATGTAGGAGTATTTGGGGAAAATTAGTATGCGACTTACCAATGTTTTCTAAGACTTCATTATTAATAGCTCAGATTTTATGAAACACAGATATTGAAAATTGCATTCTCCCAGCTAACTCCAAACTTCTTGTCAAATTGACTAGTTTTCACAATAGAAGTAAAGAAAAGGGATCTTCAAGTCACCATTAAGAAAAGAGATCTTTATATGAATTCATGAGTCTGACAGCTGTGCTATGAAAACTAGTTAAAAATCAATACTGTGTGATATTAAGCGGACTGGTGAAGGTCTCAAGCTAGAAATTCCATGGCCTTTAGCTACCAAGTAGAAAAAGTTTTAAAGTATTTTCTACTTCCCAAATGTCCTTACCTCTAATATAGAAATACTAAAATGAAACATTCAGATTTAATTTTATACACAAATAGAATACTAGACTAGAATATTGGTCAAATTGAGATTATTTTTCAGGTGAAAAATATCTCATGCTAACCTCAAGAGTCACCCTTATTAGTTCATTTGAGAAAGGAAAGATGCTGGTTCAGACGCTGCAAAAAACATCCATCAACACTTCCTTTATACCAGCAAACTTCATTCCATCTGCAGGTGAGAGCGGGTATGTAATTCATCAGCCATTCCCTGCATCTTCCAGGGTCAGTCCCCTGCTCTGATTCCTAATAAATAATTTTGCTTGTTAATTTCAAGAAAAGTACTATGTGTCTTTATGCAAACATTGTGCTAGGTGCTGAAGCAAACAAAGATGAACTAGACAGGCTCTGATAGAACATAAACTACAAATAATTACAGTGAAAGCAGCATTTGGAAAGCTCAAATGCAAATCTTGTGTTAGTTTTGACTTCTTTCCTTTTTACATGTGTAGTGGATAACTGGTACTGAGCAAAGGATTCCATTAACGGCTCACCATTGATCAAGTAAGTTATGATCCCACTGATTACCTATGACACATACTGTTACTTGATTTAGTGTGATAATACCCCTCTCCTATATTATCATATTCCAAAGTCTGTATGTCCTTCAAGGTTAAGCTGTACTTTCTCTTGAAATATTTTCCCAGTTACTCTCTTATCTGAATAGAATGAATAACTACCTCTGAATAACGTATTTATGATCTAGAGTCCAGTGTACAAAAGTTCTTTACTAGACAAAGTAGTAGCCTCTCCAATATCCACCAATGCGGGTTTTTAATAGTTGTGCAAATTAATGCTCTCTTTATCCCCAACTGGATGAGACCAAGGAAGCATGTAGCCATATTGCTACCCTGTGACTATGAAGTGAGCCTGGCTTAGAATAAAAGCCACACCATGGGCTGCAGAATGAAGGATTGGGAAGAACCTGCATCTTTGATGACTTGATCAACCCTGAAGCTTGCCTATCCTGCATCTTCCAGTCACAACAGTCAGTAAATACCCTTATGTTTAAGCTAGTTTATACTATCTAACAAGAAAAATATTGACATCAATCTGAATGTCTTGTTATTTTAAACTTCAACTCAGAATAAGGTTGGGTACCTACCCTGAGTAAAGCTGGGTAAATGGATTGAAATTCACCCCAATTTCCAGCTAGAGGTTATTCACTAGGCATAGATATTATTAACTGAATACTTTTTTATTTCCTAAGCATTTTGATAATGACTAATAGTTGACATTAAAATTTAAAAATTAAACCATTAACAATGACAAACAAAAAAACTGTGATTTTTCAAATCAAAGAACTTACAATGTAATAGTTTCACAGGTAAAAATGATAGATATAAAAACAAACAATTTGGAATACAAATTGAGTGTGTCAGGTGTAGTGATTAGAGAATTTTATAAAAGTTTATGCAGGTCAGTTGGTTAGAGATGTACATGGGTCTTTGATTTAGATAAGCGGAAAAGGAAGAAGGAAAAAATTGCAAATGAAGTAGAGAATGAGCAAAGCGATCTGTAACATAATTAGACTGTCCAGTTGGTGTTTTCAGTTTGGAGCTTGCAAACACCACTTCAACTTGTATTTCATACTTTTTACACTTTGATTTTGTAAAACATCAAGCAAAAATGTCTGCTCTTCATCTCATCTCTGTAAAAACTTCTTTGTCAATAAAGATTGGCTTCCAAAAGCTAAAGATGTTATCATTACTCAAAATGAAGCAATGTTAGTCATGACAAAGTAAATTCTGTTTCACCATACTTTTTTTTTCCTTCCTCTGGCTGAGGGAAAACATAGATCGATACTCTTCAGCATGAGAATTTGTCAGTGAAATTTTCATTTATAACAAATAGCAATGAAAAAGCCTTAAGCGTGCCCTGTCACTTTCAGTTTAAGTGAAAATGCACTAATAAACTCTTACCCTTGGGTCATCTTTGACAACAGGCAATAGTATGCCAGCTCTTATTAAAGATTATTCATATCACTGCCCCAAAAATTTCCTTTAAAATTACCATCTTTTCTATCCATGTAACAGGATGTCAGCTTTAAAAGTGCCAATGAGAGATAGGACCTGTCATCACAGTTAATTCTCAGCACTGTTTCAACACCAAGACAGCTGACCCTTAAAGGTATGTTTTTCGTTAGCAGTATCTATTTGGTGATCATCTGGACAAACAAGAAAACTTATACCTCTATACTGGTTTTCAAATAAAACATCAAAGTATCGCCTGTAAGTATTACAGAACAACCTAAAATGTGTTGAAAAGAAAAATAAAACTGCACAAACTATCAAAATATATTTCTAAAATATTAGCAGACTCTGGAAAACACATTCAAAGAACCGTCATATTTGAACCCAACCTTCCCAACATAAAACTTAAAAGGAAATCTATATTAAATGGCAGGACTTTCTTAAAAAAGAGAAAAAGAAAAAAAGAAAAATGAGTCAAAATTCTCAATGAAATTTAAGGATCTTTTTATAAATTTTATTGAAATAATTATTTTACAAATAATGCTCCTAGAATAGCTGTAATATAGTTTCCAGGTAAAGAAAACCAAGCTTTAATAAATGGTAAAATCTACTTGCTGATTAAAACGTGAGATCTGGTATTGAAAAAATGATTCTCTTTTAAAATAAACATGCAGAAAAAGTCCATACAGAAGAAGAAACTATATATATAAAAATACATATATATATACACATACATACACACACACACACACACACACACACATATATATATATATATAAAGGGAGCCCCTTGATAAAAGCATCACTTGCTTCTACAATCTGTCCAATAAATATATCATGGGATGACTTCCTTGAAAAAAATGTACAGATAACTATATATATATATAAATATTATAACTATATATAATATATATTATACATAACTATACATAGTATATATACTGTAAGGTATTCACAAGCACTCTAAGTACACTATTGAAACACCATGTCCTTCAGAGGTTGCATATAGTGAATGCATATATAGTACTATGAAGATACACTGAGCATTAAAATTCAATAGGACACCCACATTCCAGTACCTACTGCATATTAATCACCCTGAAAATTACCCAAGGACACCTTCAGGCTTTCAAAATTAGGTTCGAGTGAGAAAGATGGTAGAATGGGGCTTAAAAAAGATGACTATCCATGCATCTGTGAACATGGGATAAATCATTTCTCTGCCTGAACACTGGAGTCAAATATTATCATATTTTCTTATTATTCAATAAATTGGGGCTATGATCTCATGAACTTCTGCAGGTGATATGAGCTGACTATGGGGACACAAGAGACGTTTCATTGAAAACAGTCATATTTAATCTTCAAAGATAAAACTTTTTAATAAGCCATATGGTCTCCTCCCAAGACAAAAGTATACAAGAGGCTAACGGCATTATCCAGTAATGTTAATGCGAGAGAAAGCTGGGGTAGAAAAGAATGAGCTCACCATTAGGAATCAAGAAACATGGGGTTATATTCTGGCTCAGTCAACTATTAGATTTTTGTGGCTATGGGCAAATTATTGAATAGCTTGAAGTTCACTTTCCTTCTCTCTAAAAGTATGAAAGGTTAAAGTATTAAAATTAAGGAAATCTTGAAATAATATATGTAAAAGACATTTGATGCCAAGCATTATAAACCATAGTAAGCAGAATATGGATGTATCTCATAGTCTCTTCCCAGCCCCCTGGCCTTGGCATGTTCTGTGCTCTCTGCTTGCTGGTGCTTCTTCCTTTTCCCCTCCCCTCCACCCGTCCCCCTAACCTGGGCAACTTTTGAACCTTCAGATTGTTCCTCAAAGAGGATTCATTCTTAAATGCCTTCCATGATATCTCTGACAATCTCAGCACAGTTTAGATATTTTTTCCCAAACTTATCCTTGAAGAGATTTACATAGTATAATTATTTTCATTTGTGTCGATGTTGATTGGTGCTCAATACCCTAGTCGACAAAGCTACTTTCTTTTAAATTTTCACCTGGCTCGAGTCCTCATTGTTTTCGTTTTGTTTTTGTTCGTTTGGTTGGTTTTTGAATGATTTCAACTCAGTTGTTACTTTTTCGAAGTGGCTTTCCAGACCACCTTACTAAAATATTCTCTGTCATTTGTGTCTTTATTTTTCTTTATAACATATACCATGTCTTGATACTACATTTTCAATATCTACCTATGTAGCATGCCTAACATATCTCAATATTAAGCTTCCATAGGGGCAGGGACTTCATACTTTATTTATAATTGTATCTTTAGAACCTAGAACAGTACCTGGAATATAATGGGGACTCAGTAAATTGTGAATGAATGTAACATATGTTTTGCACTTGTACATTTCTTTCCAGGATTCACTACAGATATGTACTGATAGGTCAGAATTCCTGACATTCTTCTAGTAACTTTAGTACAAGAATATTAATAAAGACATCTTAGCAGTTCTAACTTTCTAAGATTCTATAGGGAGCATGAATTAGTGAACATTTACTACTATTTTTATACTGGTAAAATTTTCAGGTTCATGGGAATAGAATGATTGACTTTGGCTTCATTGCCACATGCTTTGAAGAACAAAAGAGTTTTAAACAGGAAGAACTAGATCTAAAGTTAAAATGCAAACTAGATGATAGCAAAATGGAATAAGATATTTTATGTATTAATATTCAGGCCTATTAGAGCATTATAAAATAGATCCCTTTTGATGGAAAACACTTGCTGGAAACTTGAAAAACTTTACAATTACATTCTTAATTTTACCTTAAGACATTATCAGAACTTTTATAATAATATGGTTTTCATATATAGGGACTTGAGATTAAAAACACTATGATTTAAAAATCAATCAATATACCTACAGAGTTTCTTTTGTTCTAACAAAGCCATACAACTTAATGAAATAAAAACAATTTTACCTTACCTCTCACAATAAGTTGAGCAAAATTGGACACACCAGAACCTCGTTCTGACTGAGTTACACAGCGATACAAATCCTGGTCAGTTTTTGTCACTTCTTGCAATCTAAAGGAAGCAGCAAATCTTCTGTGATTGATGTTCTTAGTCTGGGCTACGGGTATATCTTCTCCATTTCGTCTCTGCAAACAGAAACCAATCTTTAAAAACAGATTGTTAACCTTCCCATAAATCCAAAGCATCTCAGCAAGCAATATCTGTGATAAATTATTCTTGTTGCAAAATTAGGGGGAAAATGTCTATGTAGACCCACAAATTTTTACCATTGTCATTTAATCAGGAAAAGGATGTAAGTGAACACTGGTATCCTTTAAAGGATGAAGGGCTGACATTAAGGTAGTAATCTTCATTTTCCATAAAATTGCTAGTATACCAGAGTATATGAAGTAACTGGAAAGTTAACAGTTCCATAGCAAATGATTCATTTCCCTCATTCTTCCAGAACAAATGAACAAGCTTCTTTTAGGCCTTATACGATACTATATGTAATGCATTTGTAGCCAGCAGGAGACCGAGACCTATGCACCTCTGTGTTCCAAAAATGTAGCATGCGCTGGCCTCAGAATGACAAAAAAAATGCTGATGAATAATTTAAGATCAACCCAAAATCGGTACTTTCCAAACTTCTCTTTGGTATTAATGACAGCCAATCTATACACTTTAAGGAACTAGTCAAAAGAGCCCAAATGCTAAAAGCGTATCTGTCAGCTTTCAAAATGAAATATTAGAAAACATATTTATGATATCAGGGTATCTCACACAAGACTAATAAGCATAAATTATAAAGGAAATAATTGAAAAATTCAACTACAATAAAATTTATAGCTTCTATATGTTGAAAGACATCATAAATAAAATGAAAAAGAAAAGTCATGAACTGTGCTGCCAATGAAATAGCCATCAAAGATAAATAGCCAAGATATAGAAAGATCCTCTACAGTTCAATAAGAAAAAAAAATAAACAACTTAATCAAAAATGGACTATAAAAGGAGAAAATGTATATGTCTAGTAACTATGAAAGGTGACTGTCAACATAAATTTTAAAATTTCTATATGTCAAAGACAACACAAAAGGCAAATAAAAGCCACAACTATGAGAAAGAATTGATAATGATCCTCAATCTTATTTCTCGGCAGTGAAATGCTAAATATCCCTGGTATCTTTTCATATCATTTTATACGGTAAATGTGGGAAACAAAAATGATAAAATTCCTGGTGGAATTGTAACTGTTAAAGTGATTCTAGAAAATTACTTGTTACTATTTGAGAAATAGTAATAGTTGAGAATGCACAAACCTCAGGTCCCAGCAATTCCACTTCTAGGTTTCTACATTGGAATCACCCTGGCATATGTGATCAAGGAGATACATACAAGAGAGCTGAACTCGGTATTGTATGTGATAGTTAAATAAGGAAAAAAATCCAAATATTTCTGAGTAGTGCATAAATATTAATAAACTGAGTTTTGTTCATTCAATAAAATACAAGGTGGCAGTTAAACTAAGCAAACTTGGATCAGCAATGTGCTAGTAAAGTTTGGAACGGATAGTTGTTCAACCAAAATAATAAAATGCTGATTGGTAGCAGCCGTTCATTTCTATGGCATAAATACTCCACTACGGCCACTTTCAAATTATCAATGTGATATCATTTGTCTCTCAAAATTCCTGAAAACTTAACAATTTTCTGGTATTCACTGGCTCCAGCAACCCATTGACTAGTACTACATGTGTGAGTATCTAAATCTCAAAGAAATATTCTTGAACAAAAAGTCATGAGACAAAAGTACAAAATGTTGACTTCTATTTAATTAGGGTGGTGGGAACATTAATGACAATTATTGTCTGTGATTTTTTTTGTATGTTTGAAATATTTTATATTTTTAAAAGGGTAAATGATAAAGAAGATACTCTATTGTTTAAATAAATTTCTCAATCCTAAAATCTACTGTATCTTTAAACACACTTTTCCATATTTGAAATCATATATATGGATATTATGTAATATATACATATATGTGCATGAATATGCACACATACATACCTAAGGACACCAAGTTCTCATTAGGGTTTTGTCATTTTTTATTCATTCAGTGTTTTGTTAATTCTTCTCTCCTTACCCACCCATCTCATGATTTTTGTACCAAGATCTGCTACTCATTAAGGAGGAGAAAAAGCAGCTTACATTCCAAAGCCCTGAATATAATCAGCCTAAACTCTTTCCCTACAAACCACATAAACACAATATCATTACACATGCATATCTCAGATTGCATTTTCAATTAGCACATCATTTCCATACAATCTTTCTAATTAGAAAGCAAACCAGCTTCATCTTATCTTCCTCTAACGTACCCTTCCAGTTGTGCTCTCAAGGTGTCATCTTGCTCCCTGCCATTTATATGTCATCGTTCTGCGAGACTAGCCAGTGTCTGCTGCCTGTCCCGCCTTCTGAATTCTCTTGCCCATGCACACACCCACCCGAGTCTTTTGATACTATGTCTTTCAAAACCTTTCTACTCTTGTGAAGAGATTCTGAGTACCCTTGAAGTTTACCTCTCAATAACCATTATTCCATCTTTTCATCTTAATTGGCATTCTTCTCACAATACCACTGTCTCAAAAGATGGCACAGTGAGGCACAATTTCTTCTAGTGCCTTACACCCTCCTTGAGGGAGAGCTACCAATATTCTGGTTCCTAACTTGCAGATCCTTTTCCTCCTCTCCCAACTCAACCACCTCTCAGCTTCTGGAATTCCCAGAATGCCCAAATATCATTCCCATCACTGGGAATATTCACAGACCAGATTATCCTCCCCACCATAGTTCTGTGAGTATTCCCAGCGATTCCAAACTCACTTTGGTCTCAGTGATGCTCTACCTGACAACATCCAAATTCCTGTTCACTGATAGTCTCCTCTGGAATCACAACTGTCCATGAGATTCCACCTCACACTCCTTCCATCCTCTGCATTGTCCGTGAGACCTCACCTTCTGACCCTTTACTTTATAGCCAGCCATTTCAAAGAAGCTTTTACTAGCCTCAAAGAATTCTAGATTCTCTTAACTTTCTATTGTTCATGCATTGCCATATTTCAAAATTGTACTATTTCTCTATAACTATTCTAAAATTACTGAATTTTGCTGAAATCAGTCATTTGCTCTTGTGAAAAACATGTTATCCAAAAATGGAGATTAGCAACTTTTACACATTTCTCGATTCCCACAATGACTTGGTCTATGGTGTCTGGCTCCTTCCTTTCTGCCTCAACTTCACATTCCATCAGCTTATACAGACTCTCCCCTTTTCTATTCTTGCTAGCAGAGTCATGAATACTACCTCAAAAACCCCATAAAATGTTATTATACAGAACTTATTAACTGACTATTCTATCTTAAATCTCTTCTACTATAATATTTTCTATATATGTATTTTTATCTCTTTGTATACTGAAATCATTCTGAAGGTAGGGTTTCATGTCTTATTTTTATTCTTTGTCATCTAATATATATTATCATTATTTAGTGTCTGTTCAAGTACTTTATTAAAAGGAATTAAATTCATTGTACACATTAGAGACAAGAATCATGTCACCTTCCTTAGGCTTTTATAAATTATTATAACTAAATATATAATAATCATTAATTCAAACTAATAATAAAGGGAAGCTACATAAACATTGAATTGCAAGGACACCAAGAGATCACTTATGCCAAGCTATTGCAGAAATATACCACAACTCAAAGAGGTTGGAAGGTCTGTTTAAGGTCATCCAGTCAAGATATCACAAAGCTGATACCCTACATGATGTTTATATGCATTAACATATTAACTGCAAAATATATATGTTTACCTAGGATGTATATAATTAATAAGTACAATAGGGAGGTGCTATTTATCTACTGAAATAGAATAACAATAAAAATGAACCCAGAGTCATAACATTCAGGATTCTATTCAATAATCATTTAATAAGCACCTCCATGTACCTGACATTATGTTAGTTGTTACTGGTTCTGTCACTTCTATCTCATATAAACTTAACTGTGATAGTTATTTCCACTTGAAGGTCATAAAATTAAGATTCAGAAAGATCAGAAATGTGATGCATAGCCTGTAAGGGGCAGGACTGAAACTCAAAACCAGGTTTGATGACCAAATCCAGCAGTCTCTCTTCTATACTAAATCAAAGCTGCTTCCTTCATTTTTATGATAGGTCTTGTCTAATGACTTGATTATTTGCTGTTGAGGCTTGATCAATGCATTGTTCCAATGAGCAAATATAATGCATGATAGTAGCATTGTTTTATTTACTCAACTTCCAGTTAGAATAGCAACTGACAACATGTCATTATACATTCTAGAAATCAAAAATAATAACTTTTTCTTTTAAAATTCCAAAAATAGGCCTTTAACAACTAGCTATCAATTTATCAGAGGACCATAGAGGAGGATGAAAGAAGTAATGGTAAATTTCTCTCTTATGAAGCAATGTTTGCATATAGTTCTTTGTGCTATGCTTTTCAGTTCTAGGCTCTTTATTTTGCTTTGAGTTTTTATGATTCCTCCATTACAAATATTCCCTATTCTGAGAAAAACTGAAAAATGAAGTACACAAAGTTATATGGTCCAAGGGATTATAATCTAGCACTTAGTTTTCTTCTGCTTCTCTTCTTTTTTCCCCCCAGATCTCATGCTTTCTTTCTTATTTACTTTGCCTCCAGTACAGGCTGCTGGATGGAACTTGCCATGTACCAAGTATCCCTGGACAAGTCACCGTAATCCCTTGGTGTTATCACTCTCCTCTATGATGCTATGAGAGCATCATCACGCAGAGTTCATGAGGTGCTCATTTGACCAGTTCAGTCCCTGGCATAAAGTATTTAAATGGTAATATTGGATGATTCCCCAACATCCATTCCAGCCAGTTATTAACCAAATCTCTTGCTATTCAAAGTGTGGTCTATAGCACCACCATCACCTGGCGGATTCTTAAAATTGCGGAGTGTAGAGATCACTTTAGACCTACTGAATCAAAATCCGGATATTAATAAGATCCTTAGGTTATTTACAAGATATTACACCTTGAGACACCCTAGTTTATTAACACTAGGTTAATGTGAGCATTCTTTCCATTAACAGTGACATATTTAAAGAGGGGTGTGTGTCCTGATTCTGGCGAAGGAGATGTGCCAGGAATTGGTCAAGTTATATCTAGAAAGGTTTCCCCACTTCTAAGATGACACATGAGAAAGTGGGTTCCCTTTTCTTTTTCTCAATGTCATGCCAAAAACTGGAAGAGCTGATGTGTAACCGTGAGGAAGATCAATCTAAGAGAAATGTTGGCACACTGGGGATGGTACATCAGGGAGAAAGACAGAGCGTGTTCTTGGTCAAGTCTCTGAAATGACATCAACAATTCCTAGAATCCCCTTTTCTCTGGTCTTCCTGCACATAACACATTTCATTTTCTATCACTTTCAGCTTGAAAGTATCCTGAAAACAAATAGGATACAATTAAAATATGGTAGAGTTTATTTCAGCTTCTCTTTTCGAAGCCCAAGAAATAAAATTAATCCAATTTAATTTTATACTAAAAAAAAGTGGCACTTACAACACATGCAGAGATTATTTCACTGCCTTTTAGGACACACAATTATATATGACCACCCCATCTTCTTAAAATTGGAGGACCTGGGAAGAGATTCTTTCTGTATATTTGATGTTTAGGTCCCTGTCGAACAGGGAAATAACTGAACAAGTGATTGCCTAAGCAAAACAAAATGTGACAAAATAATTTTTTTAATTTTAAAATAAGGAGAATAAAAAGGATTTGAGAGACAGTGACCAATAATGATATGCAAAGAAGATCAAACCCAGAGATAACAGGAATCCCTATAGGAGCAAGGAACAGAAAAAGTACTAAAATTATAATTTAAAAAAAGTCTGGAATTTAAAAAATATGTTTAGAAATTACATAATGAAAGAAAATACCACATAACTGAGAATAACCCAGAATGATCCACAGTAACACATATTCTGGACCTTGAATGAATGGGAAAAAAAAATTGAGGGAATATCTAGACAAACTATGTATATGATTTATAAGAAAAAGAAAATAAGCAGACTTTGCCAGTAGGCTTTCAGGCAGAAGAAAAAGAAGTAACATTATTTAAGCTACTCAAGGAAAGGAAATGTAAATGAAAGATTTTATTTAATATATCCTGCAAAATTGGCTTAAGAATCAAGGACACAGACTATTAACATCATCTAAGAACTCAAGAATATTATTCCCATAATCAGATCCTCAAGAATCTGGTAGAAAATGGGTTTCAGACATCCGAAGTTCCCAAGAAGACATAAAAAATGGACTAATAATGAACATTAAAAACATAGTTAACATTTAGAACTAAGACTACACGAGGGCAAAGTGACAGAGAGCATATTATGTAGGCAAGAACTGTACTATATGCTGACAACAGATGTATGGTATAAGTATTCAAAGTAATATGAGATAAAGTAAATGTTTAATTGGAAGATATTCTAAATCTATCTTCCCCGGTGTCGCTGACAACCAAAAATATCACTGTGGAAAAAAGAAGATGTAATTGAGACGTTGTAACAGGATAAACATTAAGTGAAAACCTTTAGACCTGAATTTGAAATATCAATATAAACTCATTAGGTATGTTATCTTTAAATATATGTTTTTTATCTCGTTTCACTGAAGAAATCTAGCAATGAGTGTCCCTCAGTACCCACATTATGATCTTGAAATACAATTTCTCACTAACACTAATCAGGGCACCACGGAAAAGTGACTGATTCCAGATCTGGAGGAGAAAGTATAATAGAAGGTCTCACAACACCAGGTAACAAGGAGGCTCTCAATGCCTACTAAGGTCATATCACAAAAGACTCAAAAGAGCCAACTTGGAAAGGCTACCAGTGGGCAAAGATGGGAAAGTTTGAGCTTCAATAACAGTAATAATTGCAATGAATTGAAGTTCATTAAATAAGTTTAAATCCATGAATTCATACTGATATTAAAAGAAAAAAATGAATCGGTTATCTTTGGAGGATAGGGAACCAACTCATTATGTTAAAAAGTAGGAAATAAAGCAAAGATTGGAGAATTTATCCTTCTTTTACTTAATGAATTGTATCATTGGGTAACCAAATACTAGATGAGGAGAACTTCATCAACTAAAAAATACAAAATAAGTGAGAAACAAACAAACAAAAATAGAATATCACAATTTTCCACCTCCAGGAATAAATATAGGCATTTATCATCAGCGACTGCCAAGATCACAAAAAGACAAGACATTTTGTTCCTCCATAATTATTCCAAGCACCACCTATAGCATTGCCAAAGGATCAAACTTGACCCTGGATCTGGCTGCCAATTTGCAGGAAAGGAAATACAGAGGAAAGAGGAACATGTTGAACTGAAGAGGATGTTAGTATGCAATCAGCAAAATGTAGACTGTGGGAAACCAGACAGCAAACAGCCTAGGTTCCTCCACAGATAAACTGTGAGAAAAAGAATGGAACAGAGGACAATCCTACAGATTAAAAGATACTTCCATATTTTTAAAAATCGATGACTAAACCATAGTGTCTAGGAATGCATATATGAGTGAAAAGGAATACCTACGAGAGCTGCAAGTCATGATGGTGGTAATTTGTAGGGACAGGCACAGAGCTCAGCTGTGCCTGACACGGAGCACATGGAAGGAGCCTCTGGGATGGCTGGCAAGGTCCCTTTCTTGACCTGTATGGTGTGTATCTGGCAAAAAATTCACTAGTCCTCATAGTTGTTATTTTTGTGTGTTTTTCTATATCTATGTTTTATTTTACAATAAAATGATTTTATAAATATTAGATCTTTATAGCAGACTGCTTTTCATAAAGAAACCACACCACTGCCGAAGCCCCACATTGTAATACTGATCACAGGAGCTCGATGGAAAAGTTATAAAGTGCTTGACGTGACACATCTGGAGAACACACTGAAAGGGCAGCTCCACAAACAGTAGGAGAGCACATTATTCTTGCACAGGAAGAGCAGTAAACTGTTATTTATAGATATTGATAAGAAGAAATCCTTGAGCTTCTATGATTACCATGCTCTTACAGTCATGTTCCAGGAATAGATAAGAAAGGTAAAGACTATTCCACACATTATTCATTTATAATCAACTATGTAATCTGTGGACTTTCAATTCTGAGATTATAAATTATTAAAGAGGGAAAAGAAAGCACTACATCTGCAAAGCATTGAACTGTTTATGGTAGAAAGCCACATAAAGCCAACCAAAATGACCTCAGGAATATTTAACAATCCTAAAAATTAATGATTAAACTGTCTGATGCTCAGTGTTACATATGTGCACACACACACAAAATACCAGAAGGTAAAAGATAAACCATACAATCCAGGATACATCGTCAGTTATTTTCTCTAAAGACCTATGAGCAGAATTCTTTATAAAAACCCAGGAAGGAATAATATAATGCCATGAATTAGAATAAACCAATGGCCCAAGGAAAAGCAGGGCTGCCAAGAGTGATAGCTACTAGCCACGAAATAGAACACAGTCTCTTAAATGAAGCAGAATTAATTGTAAACCAGCACATACATGGAAAAGTCACTACTGTTTAAGAAAAGGATAAACAGAAAATTAAAATTAAATAGCAGACCAGTATACATGTCAGATTAAGTCTAGACCAGGTTACAAAAAGTTAGGAAAACACAGAGACATTCCTATTCTGTGAGCCACAAGTCACAGAAGCAGCCAGGGCTGAAGGTACCAACAGCCTTCCCATAGATTAGTTCTCAGTGATACAAGGACCACGCAGAGGTTTGTTTCATTTGGCCGCAAGTTTCAAGTTGACTTGGCAAACTTTTATTAAAGCTAAAAAGAGCCAAAAGGAATTGAAATGTCTCCTCATCTTTCACTTCTACCAAGGATAATTTATATGCAATTTCAAAAGTAGAAACAGGAAAAAAGTAAACAATGGTTCTAATAGACAAATTAGTTCCAAGACAGAAAATAAATTTATTGACTGGCTTTAAAAGATGAACTTTGAGAAAATTTAGAAAGTTGTCTTTATTATTTCACTCTTGCATCTTCCCAAATTCTGTCAACTGGTATCAACCAGGCCCAAAACCTCTCCTTTCCTACTCCTAGATTTTCCAATTCCACGGGACAGTTTGGTCTCAGCCTTTCCTCATTCGCTGTCTGTATTGCTACAGTAGCCTCGTCCTCTTCTAGTTGTTTCCATCATGGTCTAGCGCCAACTCTTCCATAAACTATATTTACCTCTATTAGCCTTTGGGAACCTTCCACTTCAGTAAGATCCTTCACCTTATGTTCCTATCCTGCTTTCACTAACATGCAGTGTGCTTTCTGCCCTCTGAACCTGCAGTAATACCTACTTAATTTTTGCTCATTCAAGGCCTATATATACTTCAAGATTTCAATCAAGTGATTTCACCAGTCTATGTTGTTCAACTCTCATAGGTGACATAGCTGTCATTAGATTCCACACAGTTTTTCCTTACTCAGTTACAGAATCATCCTTCAGGGCTGAAAGTATTTTAAAAAGTATTCAGCCTCAGTTTTTTTTTTTTTTGGTTTTGGTTTTTTTTTTTTT
>RJWJ010030341.1:0-19984 GCA_004363605.1 Indri indri | reverse complement strand
CAGCTCACAGTGGTCCCAGTCTTGAGGGGCAACCTAAGCCTGACCAACACCCCACAACTCTTTCCCCAGCCCACTGGGCTCTTGGGGTCGGGCTGGGTCTAGCTAGGGTCTGTGCCCTTCGGGGTCCTTTCTAGCCTCAAGTTCAGCTGAATCACTGGCATTTCCAGTTGCCACCAGTATCTCTGGTGCTCTCTGAGTGAGTGCCCCCAGGCCTGGATGTGAGATTTCCTATTCTGGAGAGTGCCAGTGCCCAGGACTCACATAAGAAGGCAAGGCTCAGCCAGCAGGAGGTGCCTGGGCCCTTGGAGTTCATTGGTCTCCAGCTGCTTGTGTTGCAGCTCTGCCAACTAAGGCCCAAGAGAGGGGGGCATGCTGGAGGCCACTGGGGGAGTCGGGAACAGAGCCGAGACTTGGTCCTGGTTTCTTCTGCTCCCTGCAGTTTTCTTTCCATCATTCTTTCCTACCTCACCTGGGGAGCCTTCCAGAAGGCCTCATTCCTGCTGTCTCCAGAAGCCCAGTGAAACAGGTACCTGGAAAGGAGAACCTTGGCATAGGACAGAGGCGGTCCTAGGAGTTACTGGAGGCACAGAGCAGAGCACCAGCGTCAGGAGAAGGAGGCACAGAGTGTCTTCAGCACAGCAGGCGCTTGTGGTGTCTCCTTGACGGCCTCTGCTCTGCCTTCACTGCAGGAGGGCAGGGCTCCCTTGGGACCTGGCCCTGTGCCCCGGGGTAACCAGGTCACATGGGCTCTTCCTTCAGTCCTTAAAACCTTCCAGTGACCTAAGAAGGGTTCCCTCTGTTTCGTAGAGGAGAACATAGGCTCAGAGAAGGTCCTGTCACTGGAAAGTTGCAGGGTGAAGATTGAATCCAGGACTGGCTAACCTGTGCTGTGTGTTCAGCACTGCTCTTGACGGCCTCTTGTCACAGTGGCTTACTCTTGGGTTTCCTTCTGGTCGTCTCTGAGGCTCACATAGGAAGCCCAGGGCAAGGGGTGCTGCGAGCCTGAGTCAGCAAGGGGATTGTGCAAGAGCCAGAGGCCAGCAGGGCAGAGCCTGAGAGTGTTGCCTTGCTGCTGGTGGTTCACCTTGAGCTTGCTGAGGAAAGGCCTGCAAGAGTTGCCCAAGTGCTTTCACACATGCTTAAATGAAATCTTGCAAGGGGCCAAGGCTGTTGCAATACAGGTGAGAGGCGCTTGTGACCTGCCTGGAGTTGGAACTCTCTCCTCCAGTCTAGCAGGACCGGGCCAGGTGTCTGCATGTCCACTCTGACTTGATGGTGCTTGGGTAACATGCCACAGGCTTGCTCATGTGAGTGGGTCTCCTGTGGCTTCTAAGACTCTGGCCAGCCCAGCCTAGAGTGCCCTAAGACAACCTCTTGCCTTCTTTCATAGTGGCATTTGTCTAACGTGGAAAGGTCAATATTGAATCTTTGCAATGACGGCTCCCTTGTCCACCCACCCCGGTTGGGACACAGAGTGGCTTTACCACCTGACACTGGGTCATTGGCTTTAGAGTTGTACAGCCCGGAAGCCCCTCTGTGGACCTCCTACACCCGGGGCCCCTGTGTGAATGGTCCTGTATGTGTGTCCCTATATGGACAGGGTGGCTGGGGTGACTGCCCTGCGGGTGGTGAGATGGCGTGTGTCAGGGTCTGAGACACCAAGTTTGGTTCTTAAATGTGCCACCAGCTAGCTATGTGACCTTGGGCAGGATGATCAAACTGCTCTGCGCCAGGGCTTTTCCCATCTGAAAAAATGAGGGTAACGGGACCAGTGTTATGGGATGTGGAAGGGTCTCTTTAGGTGCAGTAAGGTTAACCACAGCGTGCACACTCAGGAAAGGGTGGGGCTACTTGCCATGAGGGCCACAGCAGGGTACGTGCCCAGTGGTTCAAGCAGAAAGACAGCTGGCCACCCCTTGGGCTTCGCTGGAGTTGGGCCCCGTTTTTCAGTAGGGGATTCAGTTAGGTCATAGAAGAGGGACAAAGAAGGTCACTGAGGCTGGAGGGCACCCAGCTGAACCCTCGCTCCCAGATGGTTGGCAACAGGGAGGATGGGCCTGGCTTGGCTTGGCCCCACAGACCATCCGCTCCAAAGTTCCATGAAGGGCTCCATTTGCACCCTGGCTCATTGGTGGGGCTGTTACATGAGCAGCCAGGCAGGTCACTTCCCCTGTCTTGTCCTCCCTCCCTCAGTCTCTTTGTGTCTAAAACCATTGTTGGTCCCCAGAGTTCCTGCCCTAGGCCAGTGTTCACTGAACCCATGATCTGACATGTGACCCCCAAGTTCCTGTCTTTCCGGTGTGAGTTAACTTTAGTTCTTCCTTCAGAACAGAAAGGAAAAAAACACGGGCCCTTATTCTTAGAGCTAAGAGGAGGAGAATTGCACCGCAGTGGCAGGGAGCTGGCTTCTCAGGCTAACTGTGATTCAGCCAGGGGGCTCCTAGGGGGCCTTAGGAAGAAACAGCTACAGGTGGCAAGAGAGGGCATAGGTCGGTGTGTCTGTGAACCATGAGCAGAGCAGCACCAGGGGCCTTTCGTTTGGGTTAGGGGGTGATCGTTAGAGACATACAAGCACACCTACCTTTGCACAGGCACTGTGCTCCTGCGGCAGGTGAACGTGGACTTCTCTCGTGAGGAGTAGACCATCTTTTTTAAGAACTTGTGCTGTGAATTTTTTGGCCAAGCAAATTTCCTTTTGTGAAACCAGTCACCTCTTGCCATTGTATCTGTTTAGTCACCTAGGGGAAAAATTACAACAGCACCTCAGGGTGGATTCACTGAGCCCTATAAATAAAGGTGGAGCTGAGGCTGGTTTTAACGTGGGAAAAGATGGAAGACGGGGCGAGAGAGGGCGGGCTGCGAGTTGCGGTGGGGAGAGAGGAGAGCTCCGTGCGGTGGTTCGGCTGCGTGTTTTTAAGGCAGGCTTTTCTCACGTGTCCCACGTGGCTCCAGGGGATGGGCGGACTGCTGTGGAAATGGCCAGGCAGGGGCTGGATGTCTGGGAACACGGGATGGGGCATAGGCTGGCTAACCACAGGCCCCATTCTGCTCTGGTCCCAGGCCGGTGCCCAGCGCAGGGCTGGCTTGGCCCTCCTCTGCCCTGAAGGCCTTTGGACTGTGCCGGAGGAGAGCTGGAGGGACCCAGGCAAGCCCTGGCCTTGGTCCCTGGCGGGTCACTCGCTCGTGCCTGCTCTGCCCCTACTCCGTGCCACATCCTTCTCCAAGTCACTGGGGTATGAGTGAACGAAACAGAAAACGTCTCTGCCCTCAGAGGGCTTACTCGGGGAGACGCAGCAGACACAGCCCGTCCGGTCATGAGGAAGATCAGCAGGAGGCGGTCAGGTGGTGGGCAGCGAGCAGTCCCACCCAGGACGGTGAGGGGAGGCGTCTCTGAGGAGGTGAAATTTGAAGAGAGCTGACTGAGGTGAGGGAGGAAGCCAGGAACCTATATGGGGGAAGAACATTCTAGGCTGGGAAGCAGTGCCAAGGCTCTGAGGAACAGTAAGAATGCCGGTGGCCCGGGGAGCTGGGCTGGGCGGGGGTGGGCAGGAGGACACGGGAGATGCGGGCGGACCCTGGTGGGCCTGGTGGGCTGCAGACCGCGAATCTTATTCTCGGTGTGAAGGGAAGTCACTTGAGGGGTTTGAAGAGGGGAGTCCTCTGATCTGTGGTTTTCAAGGATCAGCCTGGTTGCTTGGGACCCAGTGAGCGGCCCCTATAGGATCCGGGCCTGAGCAGGAGGAGCGCGGACAGGTGGGAGCAGAGGGTCGGGAACACTGGCCACGTGCACTGTGGATTGTGAAGGTAGAACCCGTAGAAGGTCTTGGCAGGTTGTGTGCGGGCAAAAGGCAAAGAGGCGTCAAGCTTGGGGCCGGGTTTTCTCTCTCACACACACAAGTGGGCGCACATGGTGCCGGGTGGTGGGGAGCTGGGTCGGGGGCTGGGAGACCAAGGCTCCATTCCCCGCACATTAAGATGGAAATACTTGTAGCTGTGCGAGGTGGACAAGTGAAGCAGACATCAGGGTGTTTGGCTTGAGGGATTGGCCAGGGCTGGAGATTTGGATCTGAGAGCCAGCAGTGTATAGATGGTATTTAAAGCCTGTGACTATGAGGTCCCCTAGAGGGCTCAGGGGAGGATGAAGGGCAAGGACTGCAGGGCGAGCGCCACTGGCCTTTCTTTAGAGGGGTCTGGAGGAGAAGGCGGGAGTGTGTCAGTGAGTGGTCGGGGGAGGAGGGCGTGAGCAGCAGTGTTGGATGAGGTCAGATAAGATGAGAAAAAGATTTGGTCTCCAGCTTTGGCACGAGGGAAGCAAGTCACTGGGGCCTTGAGGAGTGGTGGGGATGGTGCCGACAGGACACGGTGGGCAGCAGCCATCGCCTTCGGGCTCGCTCCCTGTGCCGGCATGGGACACCTGGGAGGGAAAGGAAGTGACCGTGCCCTCCATCAAGAAAGAACACCAGCCAGTTAATTCACAGGGGGGACTGAGGAGCGGGACATGCTCAAAGATGAGCCCGCTGGAGCGTGCGCTGTGCTTTGCCGTGGGCTCAGTGCTGTCCAGTGCTGGAGACAGGGCCTGGCCCTCGGGGCCTACCCTGCGATTATCAGTTGAACGAATGAGCAAGGAGTGAATGAGTACTGAACTGAGACTTGGGATCCGCCCTTCTCCCTGCTGCCTGGCATGTTGGTCTTGGCCCTGCTTTGTTTCTGTTTTATAAAATGTAGGGATCAGTCCTGGCAGAGCTTTTTCACTTGGGGTTCACAGACCACTGTGGGAACCAGCTGCAGAAGGCCGTGAGCCCTCTGAGATTCTGTACAAAATATTAGGCATGTGTGCGTTTTCTGAAAGTGATGTGCTCCCAAAGAAGTTGAGACCTCCCAGGGCTTTCTGTAAGGGGCCTGTTCTTCCAACTTCAGCCCCCTAGGGCTAGTATTGAAAAAAAAATGGGCAGAAATGGCTTAAGGCTGGAGAATACACTGGAAGGTTGAGAGCCATAGAGAAGCCTAGCCCTGTTACTTCTGGGGAGATGCTGATAAATGGCAGCGAAATGCCAGCGTGCTGTAAAGCAGCTAAACAAAAATAAGAGGCAGCTTTGTTTGCAGAGATCATGATGTGTTTTGTTTTATATGGAAAAATCTTCCCTGGTCTAGGAACCTGTGTGGTGTATTTGGGTGGGCCCCTTTCTGTTGTGGCGCACGTGGGACAGCCTAGCCCCAGTGGGTCCCTGGAGGTGGGAGGTCGGGGTTGGGGGTGCTTCTGCTTCTCTTCTGGGGTGCAGAAGTGCAGCCCTGTATTAACTCAATAGCTAATAACCCAGCATTTCCGGAGCACACGAGGGCCCTGTGCTGCGTATAGGTACTGTGGGGAAGAGGGTCAGCCCTTGCCAGTGAATGCCTGGGTAGCTGCTTGCCTGCGCTTGGAGTCTGTCTCCAGGGCAGGAGGCATGGGGTGGTGGCAGAGTTGGTGCTGGACCCTGCTCCCCCCATCCCCTCACCCTAGGGTGGTGCCTGGTCCTGTGCAGAGCCTTGCCCTGCGCTGGGAGGCTCTGAAGGCACCTGGGGCAGCCCTCCCAAGGGGAGAAGGCTTCCTGCACACCAGATAGTGCACTGAAATGAGTCGGGGGTTGCATAATGGTGGTAGGCCAGGGCACAGCCTGATGTCTGTGTCTCTGGAGGGGCCATCTGGGGTCGAAGGAGTTGGTCCAGACATTTGGGGAAGTCAGGTGCAGGTTATCTGCAGAGCCTCAGTGTCCCTCTGTTCTGGGGTGGGAAGCCCTGTAGGAGCCAAGGGGCCACCTTGGACATGAGCCAGGAACATCCCCTGGCTGGCAGTGTGGACTTCGCTCTGCGAAGCATGTTCACAGTGCTGGTTTCTGACCTAATTTTCTCTCTCTCTTTTCCCTGCCCCTGCTTAGTTGGCTGGAGTTGTCTTCCTCGGAGTCGGGCTGTGGGCATGGAGCGAAAAGGTAGGTGTTACTGTCACCAGCACTCTGAGCATCAGGCAGCCAAAACCAGATTCATTCAGCTTAAAATGTTCCTCTCCTCCAATCTGTTCCCTGACGAGCATTTCTCGTGCAGTGTGAAGGTTTATAGTCCTTACTCTTCACAGAACCTGCTCCCCTGTTGTAGGGCCATTGGGTTTGAGCCCCGTGGTTGTGGAGAGCCTTCTCCTCTGTTCCCAGATGCCCCCAGTTGCCCCAGGCTTGTCTGCAGCTGTGCCCAGCACAGGCTTGGAGCTAACTTCCTGGTCCCGCCTCTGTGCCTCTGGGAGCAGGTGAGCAGGTCCCTGGATGCAGTTGCAGTTTATCCCTGAAGCTCTTGTCTTGGCCCACAGAAAGAACCCCTGAGAGCAGGAAGGAAGGCCATGTGCCTCCCCTAGTGGGGCAGGGGCAGGTCCTTAAGCACCTGTGGAGGGGGCTATGAGGAGGGCGACTAGGCTCTTATGACCTGGAAGGACTAGGGGCGGTTGCAACTCTAGGGAGGAGACTAGACTGGGTGTGGGCAGGGTGGAGCTGCCTGCCTCCTGTTGCCCTGCGGAGGCCCTGAGGGTTGAAAAGGGTCCTCACTGCAGGGCCAGGGAGGGAGGAGGAGGAGTGGGGAGGGAAGGGAAGGAGCAAAGTGGAGTACACTGGGTGGAAACAGTGCGAACTAAAGCTTTCTCTAGAGCAGCAGTCCCCAACCTTTTTGGCACCAGGGGCTGGTGTCATGGAAGACCATTTTCCACGACGGGGTAGGGTGGGGCGGGGCGGGGCGGGGCGGGGCGGGGCGGGACAGGGGTGCAGAGCTCAGGTGGTGATGCAAGCGATGAGCTGTAAATACAGATGAAGCTTTGCTGGCTCTCCCCCTCTCCCCCACCAGTTTCATGGAAGACAATTTTTCCATGGGAGAGGAGGGGTGAGGGGGAGGAGGGGTGGGGCGCGGAGCTCTGCAACCCTTGGGGGGTTGGGGAGCGCCTCTCTAGAGCCTTAGTCCCAGGGCCCTCTTCTTTTGGTGGAACCTCTGTAGGCTTTCCCACCATGGCCTTAGGAACTGGATATGGCCCACCTTCAAGGCTGGGTAGCTTCAAGGTGGCCTCTGAACCCTTAAAGGGCAAGAGCTGGAGTGCAATGTCCCTTTGCCCCAGTGACCGAGAAGCAGGTGCAATCCATGGCTCACAGCGCCACCGTGTGGCCTCCTCTAGGACTGCAGCAGCCTGACTGGGCAAAACCCTGAGTATGGGACTGGCTACTCATTTGCATCTGTCAACCTTAAAATAATCAAAAAGGTCAGAATCTAGTTTAAAGAGAGTTTATTCAAGTGTATAGATTGAGAATGGCAACCCAGGAAGCACAGATTAGAAAGAATGGAAGTCAGTGTCCCAAAAGTATAGCAGCTGGGACTGTTTACATAGACAAAGCTCAGGGAAGGTTAATGATTTCAGCCTCTTTCTATGTGAGGCTTCACACACAGTTACAACGATCTGATTAGTTGAGGTAGTCTTTTTCTTTCAGGAAGGGTGTATCTAACATTCCACACTGAAGATGTAACTGTCAGGGGGTCTCAGACGCTATCTGGCCTGCATTTGATACGGGACAGTAAAGGAGACAGTTAACCTGTAACAGAGATCAGTTATAGGTTGGAAGCGGGGTGGTCTGCTCTCTCCTGGTCATTTACAGAACAAGAGCAATGAAAAAGAGAAACCGTAATCAAAGAAGCAGAGTCGTAAACATTCTATGGGACTCAGTCCCCAGGGCTTAACTTTCTCCTTGGCATTTTACAAATCCTGTAGAACTACTCTGTCTATTGTGGTTTCCACTGGCTACATGTGACTGTTCGTGGCTATATTTAAATTAATTAAAATGAAATACAAAACAAAATCCAGTCCTTCAGTCTTACTAGCTACATTTTGAGGGCTTTGGCCAGTGGCTGCCATTTCGGACAGTGCAGATACAGAACACCCCCTTCATCAATCAACATTCTGTGGCAGTGCACCCTTGGCGGGTGTGTTTTCCACAGGAGTGTTCATATTGAGTCTGTTTTTGTCTCACGATAGTGGGGTTCTCCATTAATTGAGTGCCAAGTTGGGGACTGACAGAGTCAGCCACCCAGGCCTAGCACAGCATCCTGCAGGCTGCAAGAGAAGCCTGGCGCCTGCCTGGGAAGAACTCACAGCCTCAGTGGAGACCAGGAGCACTTCCGTGCAGGCCCCTGGGGACTGAGGTGGGCAGGGATCTGCTGGCCAGAGGGGCCTGTAACAGGGTGGGCAGAGTCCTCACTGTGGCCTGGCTTTAATGAGATGACCGAGCCTCTGAAGGCAGGTCGCTGTCCTCAGTTGAGACGCAGCCCAGTCCCCCAGGGCAGCACCTTTGACTGCTGTCCCAGGTCAATGCTGCCCTGTTTTCTCTGCCTCTTTCAGGGTGTGCTCTCCGACCTCACCAAAGTGACCCGGCTGCATGGAATCGACCCCGTGGTGCTGGTCCTGATGGTGGGCGTGGTGATGTTCACGCTGGGGTTTGCCGGCTGCGTGGGGGCCCTGCGGGAGAACATCTGCTTGCTCAAGTTTGTGAGTGGCCACAGAGATAGTGGGACGGATGGGGCTGGGGGTGTGGGCTCTGCTGGGCGGGGGTTATATGTTACATGGTCCAAGTGGGTAGCAGCTCTTCGAAGCCTGCCCCGGGTCCCAGCAGTGGAAGCAGGAGGCAGCCCTTTGTGTCCTTCTGTGCCCCGAATGGCAAGATTTCAGGAAAAATCCAGATGAGCCGACTCCTCGGCCCAGGAGAAGTTGGGCCCCTCTGGTTTTCAGTCCCTGGTGGGACAAGCCCGCTGCTCCTAGGCCAACAGACCCCCCTCCTTTGCCTTTTATCCTCCCTCGGAAGTTCTAAGGGGATCGTTTGTTTGCGACTCACCTTTGCCCTTCCTGGCTAAGATCAAAAGATGTTGGCAGTAACATTAAGAAATCATTTCCCTCCTCCAGGGGGTGTGAATCCGTTGGGTGTGCAGCGCAGAATCCTTAATTTCCTGGCAGACCTGCGAGTTACTAAGAGTTTAGTTTTATATTTAGATACAAAATCATTTTTAAATGCATTCAGTTAAAATTTAAGTAGCCCCTATTGGGGAAAACACATTATCTTTTTTTTGCACTGTATTATTTCTTAAATGTATTAGACCAAGCTTTCTCTTTCCTGGACTTAATTTAAAAAGTAAAGCACATGGGGTTTTTTCCTAATTTTTTTTCTCTTAAAAAATATTATGTTTAGAGTCTTGTTTCTGTGTGAACAGAGATTACATTCTGGAGGGCTGTGTGTGTGTGTGTGTGTGTGTGTGTGTGTGTGTGTATACGTGTGTTTTTCCTCAGTGTTACTTTGCCAGTCGTGGCAAAGCTGCTTCGTGTCCAGCATGACCAATGACAATGGCTGTGAGAACACAGGCTCTGTAGCCTGGGAGTCTGCTCTCATGGGAGGGGTGTTGACCTGTGGCTGCAGTGGGCCCTTGTAGAACCCCACCACTGTTTGTGGCTAGGGACAGCCACACTTCTGGAGAGGTCCTCATGCAGCTGGCAGTCACATACTTATGTGCAGAGTGGGTACGGATAACACCGGCACCTCCAGAGTTGTAATGAGACCTGCCAGAGAACTCAGATGCTCTGCGTGAGCCGTGTGACCTCAGGCAAGCTACACACCTGAGTGGGCCTGTTTCCTTGTCCTTAAAGTGGGGGTAATAGATTAGTATCCTAGGCGCTTGGATGATTTTGTGTGCATGGGGAATGGTTCAGGTAGTATCTGGGTCACAGTCTCTGTCCTAAAGGAGCTGACACCCTGGTGGGGTAGGACAGCCATTCATTCGCCTGATAGGGTTCCCTTCTTGTCCAGTGAGGGCTGCTTCATAGGAAATAACACATTGGCTTAGAGCTTTCTCTTTTTCATTCATTCGACTGTTACCAATAATGCAGTGCCCTGGGTAGGGGTGAATATCCCCTTTTTACAAATGAGGTGAAGTCACCCAGAGGCACCCAGTTAACATGGGATTCCTAGGGCCCCAACATGGGTCCCTTGGGTGCAGAGCTCTCTGTGGCAGGCAGTGGTTCCATACCAGGTGGGGGTGTGTGTCTGGCTAGGCCAGGCTGATGGTGTGGTGACTCCCTCTCCCGTCCTTGACCCTGTGCAGTTCTGTGGCGCCATCGTGCTCATCTTCTTTCTGGAGCTTGCTGTGGCCGTGCTGGCCTTCCTGTTTCAGGACTGGGTGAGGGACCGGTTCCGGGAGTTCTTCGAGAGCAACATCAGGTCCTACCGGGACGACATCGACCTGCAGAACCTCATCGACTCCCTTCAGAAAGCCGTAAGCAGCGCCTCCAGTGGGCTCCCTGCCAGAGCACAGGCCTTCCTACCGGTAATCTGTCTGCGTTGCCCTGGAGCAGAGGCCAGTGGAGGACAGGAGCAGCTCCCAACTCTGGGTTTTCTGCTTGCAGCTCGGCAGGCAGCAGGGAGGTCACAGATGGGGCCACCTCTGCCTCTGGTTAGTTCAGCTCTGCCTGCTTGTGGCTGCCCAGCAGTCCAGGCTCTCTTGGGGTACCCTCCCCACATTGGGATTGTGCAGGCAAGTCCAGGTGGCAGGGGTGCAGCTGCACCCGTGGCCACCGTCTCCAGGTGCTCAGCCCTCCCCTCCGCCAGAAGGGGACCCAGATCTGTCCAGCCCTGCCCAGTAGCCACGCTGGCTACAGTCCTCCTTGGGACCTTGAGCGTTGGGTCCCCAGGGTAGAACTCCTTCCCCCAGGCTCATGACTCACTGTCTGAGGCTATTCCTGTCTCCTTTCTCCCCCAGACCTTTTCCCCTTCCTGTTTGAAAGGGCAGAGCTGCCTGGAGGAAGCTTCCTCAGATGGAGAGGAATGTAACCTCCCTGGAATATGTCCCCAGGGGTTTGTCTGAGCAGTTCCAGCCAGTGGCCTTTGCTCCATCTGCCCACCCCCACTTGTGGGCTACACCTAGGGTGGGGCTTGGACTACAGTCCTCGGCCCCCTGGGAAGAACTCACTCCACGTCGGCCTTTGGGAGCCTCTTGTGATCTTTGTGCTGCCAGAAAGCCCAGCTTCCTCAAGAATTTTTCATATGGAACACTTTGGTTCTGATAAGAAATTAAATTAGAAAGCATTAAAAATAACTATGACCACTTTCATCATTAACCCAAACTTGTTTACCCTTATTTCATGTATCATGGGATCTAGCAAAACCCATTTATGTGACCAAAGATCCTTCCTGTATCGTTATTACTGATTTATATTTGTCTGTGAAAGTCACCAAATCCTATCCATTTTCAGATGCCTCTCCCTTTTTCTTCTGCTCGGTGCCACAGTTCTTTTTTCGTTTTCACGCAGCCTTTGGCTTGCTGGTTTCAGCATGCTAGCAGTTCTACCTTGCATTATCTTAAAGACGCTGTAGTTTTCTCCATTGATTTCTTTTCCTTTTAAAAATACAATTTCCGAAGGCATTCAGTAAATTATAGATATCTCTGGGGTAAAATATTAGGTAATCGTTAAAGCAACTGGGAAAGTGGGGGTTGGGAGTGGGGAGACGGCATCCTACCTTAGAAGTAAAGAAAGGGGGTTGCAGAAATCCCAGCTGCCATTGTCGTGATTACCGCCATAGCTGCAATAACCACGCCAGCCGCGAGGGCTGGCGCACAAAGATGAGATGTGCTCTTGGGTGAGGTTGCTCTTAACTTCATGATGATGCTTTCAGTGTGTTTGGCTCTTTCAAATTTTTTAGACAAACGAGGATTTTCTTTGCAGCTACACCAGATAACAGGAAAGGGAGTGCAGAGGCCCCAGGTGGGGGCCGAGCTTTGACTGCATTACCATTTATCCCAATCGTACCTCTTTTCCTTGGGAGTAGACATTCCCCAGCTGCTTTTTGTAAAAAAGCAGAAAAAGGAACCAGGGCCAGCTTGAAAGTTGCTCAGGGGGAAGACACACTGCCTATGAGGAGGTGTTCTCTGGGGGCCAGCTGAGGACCACACCAGAGGTGCAGGGGACCTCAAAGGAGAGGAGAAGGCCGCTCAGGGCTGTGCAGGTGGGAGAGGAAGGGCAAGCTCCTTGCTGAGCAGGGACTGGGGTGGGCATGCTGTGCCCTGTGCTGGGGCCAGGGGGCGCCCCTGAGTCAGCCTTGTGTTTTAGACAGAGGAGATGCCTTGGCCACTGTTTCCTCCTTTTTCTTTTTTTTAAATGTTTATTATTTATTTATTTTTACAGATGGGGGTCTTGCTATGTTGCCCAGGCTGGCTTCGAACACCTGGGTTCGAACAGTCTTCCTGTGTAGCTGGGATTATAGGCGCATGCCACCGCAACTGGCAACGCTGCTTCCTTCTTGAAAGGCTGCCTGTGTTGCCAGCTCAGCATCTCCGTGCACGTGGGAGGTCGTGGGGCAGGCCTTGATTTCTCTGTGTGGCAGATGCAACACACTTACTTCGGTGTCACCCTGATGGTTCTGGCTTTTGTGATTGCAGAACCAGTGCTGCGGGGCGTTTGGCCCTGAAGACTGGGACCTCAACGTCTACTTTAACTGCAGCGGCGCCAGCTACAGCCGTGAGAAGTGTGGGGTGCCCTTCTCCTGCTGCGTGCCGGATCCTGCGGTGAGTTGGCCTGCACTTGGGCACATGGAGCCTGTGTCCCTCCAGAAGCCCAGCAGTTCCGGAGATTCCTCCAGCACTCTGGGATCTTCTGTCTCATGCACACTCTGCCCCGAGGCTCTTGTGGTTGCATGGCCCATTCTGGCTCTAGTGTTCTGGGCAAAGCGAGAGAAAAACAGTATTATCCCCACCTTGAGGGGCTCTCCTTGGGGCGCCTGGGCAAGATGCTGTGCGTATAGTGAGCCCTGCTCAGCCCTCTTTGCTGTCCTTTCTCTGGAGAAAATGCCTGGTACTCAGAAGTTCACAGGAGCTGTGGGGTACATGTCACTATCTGGGGGACAGCGTCTCAGTAGTGGAGAATTATTTCCCGTTCTTTCTTCTCCTGTTTTCCACTCATAGTCCAAGACATATGTCCTTGGGTTCCAGAAGCTGGGTTCTTGGGGTACAGGAGCTCTGAACTTTGCCTGAACTGAGCGTGAGCAGATCTGGGCCCCTTGTAAGCTCTGTGCAGTTATGTAATGCCTGGTGTCGGGTCACAGGGCTCCAAGAAGGCAGGGCATTGCCCTGTCCCCGCCCGGAGAGGCTCAGATTTGCTAGAATTGCTCAGCTGGTGTCTGAGATCTCCAGTGTGACTGCGAAATATTCCATTCTAGTAAGTGTTGCATTTAGCAAGTGTAACTTTTACCTCCTAGCAGAGAGACTGACGAACTATGGCCCAGGGGCCAAATCTGGCCGCCTGTGTTTCTGTGACTTGTGAGCTAAGAATAGTTTCAGCTATTTTTAAAGGGTCGAAAATAAATCAAAAGAAGGATAATATTTTGTAACACATGAAAATTATATGAAATTGAAATTTCAGTGTCCACAAAGTTTTCTTGAAATACAGCCATGCTTACTCGTTTACTTATCGTCAGTGCCTGCTCTCATGCTACCAAAGCAGAGTTGAGTCTGTGTCTGAAATATTTATCATCTAGCCCTTCACAGGAAAGGTCTGCCGATGCCGTCCTAGCTTGTAAGGTTAGCTGGCAGCGCGATTGAAGGATAATGGAATTTGCACAGGTGTTTGCTGGTGTTTGGTTGTGACTTTTCTAGAGCTTCCTACTGCCAGCTTCTTGAGAGACCAAAAGTGACTTAATTCTTCTGCTTTCCTTACAGCAAAAAGTTGTGAACACACAGTGTGGATACGATGTCAGGATGCAGGTGAGAGCCATAATGTGTACAACTTTAAGAGTTCTTTAGGTTAACAGTTCTTTAGATTTTATTCCCTATGGTCCAACTTCCTGATTTAACACAAGTGCACATTGAAATGGGAAAACCAGGGGTGATTAAGCTCCAAGGTGCCACTTAAGCTGAACAGGGATACAGTTGCCACACCAATTGCTTCCTGAGCTGGTGGTAAGACCCCAGGAGCAGCAATGGGTGGTGATTTCAAGCCCTGTGAACTACAGTTCCCAAACCCCTAGCAGTTACTGCATTAAAGAAGTGGGATGGGGCTGGGCATGGTGGCTCACGTCTATAATCCTAGCATTTTTGGAGGCTGAGGCAGGACGATCACTTGAGCCCAGGAGTTCGAGACCAGCCTGGGTAACGTAGACCCCATCTCTATAAAAATAATAAAAATTATCCGGGCGTAGTGGCATGTGCCTGTAGTCCTAGCTACTAGGGAGGCTGAGGCAGGAGGATTGCTTGGGCCTAGGAATTCGAGGCTACAGTGAGCAATGATCATACCACTGCATCCCAGCCTGGGTGACAGAGCAAGGCCCTATCTCTTTAAGAAAAAAGAAAAGGTGGGATGAAAGTTTCAGGAACAAAGGCTGCATTTTTATGAGGCTGCTTGGAGCCCCAGAAGGCATCTGTTATAGAGGGGTTCAGGAGAAAGCTGCAGGAGTGTGGGGCTTGGTCCAGCCTCCACGTGGAGACGGGGGAGACTGGCTGGGGCAGGGGCACAGCTCTGTCCTCCGGGGCTTCCTTCAGGCTACAGGGAGCGGGCCCTCCTCTGTGAGGACAAGCAAGACCCCACCCCATTCCAGCCCGTATTCTGATGGCCTTTTGCGATAGGAATGACTGCTGTTCTGAAAGGGAGCGGTCTCGGGGAATCTACAGAGACCCTTCCTGTTAGCCATGGACACGAGGGATGTGCCACCTGCAGCTTGTGAAGCTGAGTCCTCCTTCAGTAACCTCCATCTCGCGGGAGTGAGCTGCTACAGACCGAATGTTCACGTCTTCCCAAAATTCATGTGCTGAAACCTAACTCCCAATGGAATGGGTTTTGAAGATGGGGCCTTTGGGAGGTGATTAGGTCGTGAGGACCTAATCACGAATGAGATTGGTGCCCTTACAAAAGAGACTGCGGAGAGCTGCTTCGCCCCTTCCACTACGTGAGAACACAGTGAGAATGTGCTGTCTGTGAGCTAGAAAGTAGGTCCTCGCCAGACGCTGAATCTACTGGCACCTTGATCTTGGACTTCCCAGCCTCCAGAACCGAGAGAAATAAATTTCTGTTGTTTATAAGCTGCCCAGTCTATGTTATTTTGTTGTAGTAGCCCGAATAGACGAAGGCAAAATTCTCTGTCAGCATCAGCTTCCTTAGCTATGAATTTCTTTGCCTCTTATATTGGTTTGCTAGGGCTGTTGTAACAACGTACCACAGACTGGGTGGTTAAACAACAGACATTTATTTTCTCACAGTTTGGAGGCTGGAAGTCCAAGGTCAAGATGTTGGCAGGGTTAGTTCCTTCTTAGGGCTGGAAGGAAGGATCTGTTCTGGGCCTCTCTTCCTGGCTTGTGGACAGCTGTCCTCTCACTGTGTCTTCACATGGTTTCCCTCTGTGTGTGTCTGTGTCCTAATCTCTTCTTATAAGGACACCAATCATTTTGGATTAGGGCCCACCCTAATGACCTCATTTTAGCTTAATTACCTCTGTAAAGAGCCTGTCTCCAAACAATCACATTCTGGGCTACTGGGAGTTAGGAGTTCAGCATACGGATTTTGGGGGACACAATGCAGCCATAATACCACTAAAGTGGAATAATGTCCCATCAGTGTTGTCATGGGGAGGCTGACACGTGAGGAGCTGGCCCGATCACTGTACATCAGTGGCAGGGGCAGGTTGTGCACTGGGATGAGGTCTCCATGCACCTGCTGACTGCACCGGGGCTGGGCCGGGGAGGAGTGGGCTGGCTGATGACTGTTAACCTCTGGCTCTGTCTCCTGGGGACACGCTCTGAGAAGCCACTATCCCTTCATTCTCCTGCTAGCTCCTCTGACTCACAGAAGTCTAGGACCCCCTTCGGTTTCTCTCCCTTTAAAGGCACATCTTCCTCCCCCAAGCCCTCTTTTCTCCAGATGTGGGCTTTGAGGGTGTGTGTCGAGCAAATTGATCTTTAAATCTCTGGAGGCCTGAAGAGAAAAGGGCTGAAGATCATAGCTAGGGAGCCTTTGGTCAGACAAGCGCTGTGACAGCACATGGCCCAGTGAGGGGCAGAGCCCGGGACAGGTGTATGAGTTTCTCCCGGAGATTTCTGTCCATCCTCAGTGCCTGCCTCCCAGATGCCTCATTCCCACTGTACTTTGCCCTGCTCCCTGCTGGAGCTCTCTAGGGGACCAGGGTGGGGACACCGTGTGTGTCATAGGCTCAGGCCGATATGGTGTTTCCCTGCAGCTGAAGAACAAGTGGGACGAGTCCATCTTCACGAAAGGCTGCATCCAGGTGCTAGAGGGCTGGCTCCCGAGGAATATCTACATCGTGGCTGGCGTCTTCATCGCCATCTCGCTGCTACAGGTATGTTTCAGGAGCCCACAGGATTGGCGGGTGGCCTTTCTTCATTGGAGGAAGTTGGGCCCTTAACATAGAATGTCTGTCTAGCTTGGTTATGATATCAAAGGAACCTTACAGAAAAAAGAAAGGGATCCAATTGGATGTGCAAGCCCGAGCACGTGCACGTGTGTATGTGTGTGTGTGTGTGTAAGTAATAGGAGCAGGAGCAGGGTGGCTTCTATAAATGTCATGTGTTGGGGCTGGGCCCTGGGCGGCCTGTGATCATTCTCTCCCGGTGGTCTGCTGCCTTAAGGGAGGCCTCTCGGTAGGTGTGGGGATGTGTGTGGGTGGGGGGCAGTGGGGAATATGGCCCCGTGCAGGTCTTGCCAGCAGCCCTCTCCAGAGGGCCTTTCTGGAGGTTGGGGTCAGGAGTGCCCTCTGGGTGGGCTGCCTTGGGGTCTCTCCCTGCTGGTGGGAAGGTAGTGGTAGAATTTAGAGAGGTGTCAAGAGCTGAAGAGTGGATGGTGATACTGTCAGTCAGCTGGGGTTTGAAGGAGGCTCGAGGCTCAGGTATGTGCTCTGACCCCGGGACCTCGCCCTCCCTGTGCTGGGCCCCCGGGCTGGGGCTCTCGGGCGGCTTCCCTGTCCACACTGGGCCCTCTGAGGCCCACTGCCCTTTGTGGCTTCTTTCCCCTTCAAGGCTGCATTTGTTCATTTGGACCAGATTTTCCTGTGGAAGGATGTCAGTGGCTGAGGGGGCAGGGAGGCCTGGGGTGGGTGGGCTGGCCTGTGTCTGGTAGGGGAAGAACAGGTGGAGAAAGTCAAGAATTCACTGATACCAGAGAAACCAGGAGTCCTTCCAGTGTTGCCAGGGCTTGTGAGAAGAAGCTCACAGCCTCTGAGCAGCTTCTGAGACAGCTAAAGTCATTCTTGGGTGGAAAACACACCATTTAGAAAATGTTTGATTCCGACTTTGCCTTGAGGAGGGGACTAAGGTGGACCCAGGGCTGCCAGTACACCTTCCTCCTTCAGAGGAAGACTGAGAGAAGACAAAATTTACTTGCAAAGCGGGCAAGGGAATCAGACTTCAAAAGGATTGGCTCGTAACATAAGAACCACAAGAATTTAAAGGAAAAAAAGGCAAACTTCCAAAGGTTACCAAGTTCACATTAGTCTGTTCTTGGCAGAAAAATATCCATCTTCCCTCACGATTTTCCTGTTCACCAAGGTCAGGACTTATAGTCAGACATTAGCACAGCCCAAATTAGGAACAGCGTTGGTTTTATTGTGGAACCCAGGTTTACAGGGAACATTCAAGATTTATCCTTTTGGGAATCAAAACCAGTCAGTCGGGGTGACCCTGTTATTTTTGGTTTAACCCAGGGACAAGCGTGTCCCGCCCCGTGGCATGTGACGTGCTTAGTCATGTTGGAGGCAGGGCAGAGCGTCTGTGTCGCGTTTGCTGTTTGCCTCTCTTAGGCTGTAGGGATACAGCAAACTAGACCCCAGGGCTGCCTGTCTACCGGCGGGTCTGCCGTGCGTCACTGCTTGCGAAGTGTTGCTCTCTCTGTGTCCCCAGTCTTGGCAGGGTGCGTAGGGGAGCAAGGTGCCGTGGAACATCCTCATCTTGCTCTCTGCCTTTGGGCCCCGGCACCGATGGCCACTTACTGTGCTGGCTTTGGTTTCAGATATTTGGCATCTTCCTGGCAAGGACCCTGATCTCGGACATTGAGGCGGTGAAGGCAGGCCATCACTTCTGAGGAGCAGGGCGAGCAAGTGGAGCTGAGCCACTATGGAGGCCAACGCCGTTCACTGTCACCAACCTATGTCCAGAGGGGGAGAAGCCGCCACACCCACCGAGGCCAGCGCCCTGTCTTCAGCATCAGCGTGATGGGACCTCTCTTTCTGCTTGCTGGTGCCGAAGACTGGGTGCCCCGTTGTTACCTGCCCACACTCGCGACTGCATCCCCACTGGGGTCTGCCCAGAGACAGGAATGTGTCTGCATGGGATTGGTGACTCTGAGGGACAGACAGGGCTCCCATGGCTATGGGGAGAGCTTGGCTTGGACGCCCTGGAGCCTATGTGCGTCTGCAGGACACCGTCTGTTTTGGGTCATCCACATCTGTGGGTGGGCTAGAGGGACCAGCAGGTGTGGACAAGGCTTCTCTTTCCATCCAGTCAAGCAGCCCAGGGCCCGGCTTGTAGCTGGGGAGGAGGAAGGGGCCCTGGCGGACCTCTGAGTGCCAGCTGGGTCTGCGGTGGTGTGTGTGGATCCTCAGCCACGTCCATGTGAAGTAAGCCTGAGCCAGTGCGTGGACTGGTGCCACGGGAGTGCCTTGCCCGCTGCCCTGAGTCTGTCAGCCGTTCTGCTGGGGCGAGAACTGCCTCTGGTCTCAACAGCATTAAGAACTGATGGCGCCAGGCGGCGGTGGGGCGGTGGGCATGGCTCTCCACCGAGAGCCTGCTCTCCTTTTCTTAAAGTGTGTAAATAGTTTATTTATAGGGGCAAGAACGTTCTCACCCATTTCTTCACTTCCTCCTCCTTTCCTCTGCATTCTCCTCTGAGCAGCCTTGTGTGGTGTCCACAGCTGGAGCTGTCCCTTTCAGTTCCCTTGAGTGTCTCGAGAACCAGCCCACGACAGCCTCTCCTTCCCTCCCCGACCACGGACGTGCCCCCTTTGTCCATGCAGCCCCACCCGCACCCCCCCGCTCAGCCTCGCTGTCTTCTGGTCTTGGTGCTACTGAAATTGTCACCCAGAACTTGAATCCTGGCCCTCCATCCCCACTGCAAGGCCAGGGACCCCAGCCTGAGATGGCCAGCCCTAAACCTTCGGCCAGGGCTCCTGGTGGCCACATGCCCGGGGCTGGCCTCTTCTGCAGCCAGGCCCTGCATCCAGTCGCAGACCCCAGGCCCAGGACGTTTTGTTTCTGACCTTCTTGGTGACTCCCCTCGTAACTGCTCACTGGGTCCACCTTCCTGTCGGGGCTATTCCGGGGCTTGCTCTTGGGAATGATGTTGTCTTATGTACTGAGGAGCCCCGTAGGGATGGCTGGGGCATTCGTCCAGTGTTTGGGCTGCGTTCTGACTTCCTCTATAGCTCACACCACTTCTGAGTGTTCAGGGACTGCGTGCGACCGTCAGTTATTTGCCGAAGTGTGTATTCTAGTGTGGTGTATACTGGTGGGTGTTTGTTGATGATGATTTTTTTTTTTTTGAACAATTCTCTGTAGACTAGGAGAAGAAGAATGCCTGTGTTTTTCGGAAGTATGATGCCTCTCTTTGACTGCCAAACTCTTTTATGGAATATATCTTTATATTAATGGTGTTGTTTTGGTCATTTTTGTTTTGGGTCACTATGGACACGGCACTAAACATCTCAGTGGTAAATCTGGCTGCCAGGGCGACGAGTGGGACAGTGTGACCAGACCTCACAGAGGGCAAGTGGGAAAGGCAATCCATCGTGGGCTCAACCTGACGTAAACGTCTTGAGTGTTTTTTGTCAGATTTCATGTGGTGCTGCTTGCAGTTACCCCTCCTATGCAGGCTACAGCTGGAACAAGTTCACTTGTGGCTTAGCTACCTCCAGCCGTAAGTGTGAGTGGGAAAAACTTTAACTAGGCCCACAGGAAA
>RJWJ010030340.1:0-19995 GCA_004363605.1 Indri indri | reverse complement strand
ATTTCTATTTTTAGCTCTTTGAGGTATCTCCAAATTCTTTTCCACAGAGGTTGCACTAATTTGCAGTCCCACCAGCAGTGTAAGAGTGTTCCTGTCTCTCCATGTCCTTGCCAGCATTTGTTGTTTGGGGATTTTTTGATAGAGACCAATCTCACTGGGGTTAGGTAATATCTCATTGTGGTTTTGATTTGCATTTCTCTAATGATTAGAGATGTCGAGCATTTTTTTTATATGTTTGCTAGCCATTATTCTGTCTTCTTTTGAATAGTTTCTGTTCATTTCCTTTGCCCATTTGTTGATGGGGTTGTTTGATTTTTTTAAGTTCTAGATAGATTCTTGTTATCAGCCCTTTATCGGATGTGTAGAGAGCAAATATTTTCTCCCATTCTGTAGGCTGTTTATTCACTCTAATGACAGTTTCCTTGGTTGTGCAAAAGCTTTTTAATTTGATCAGATCCCATTTATTTATTTTTGTTGCTGCAGTGATTGCTTTGGGGGTCTTCTTCAAGAATTCTTTGCCTAGGCCGATGTCTGAAAGGGTCTTCCCAACATCTTCTTTCAGAATTCTTAAGGTTTCATGCTGTAGGTTTAAGTCTGTTATCCATCTTGAATTGATTTTTGTGAGAGGTGAGAGGTGGAGATCCAGTTTCATTCTTCTGCATGTAGCTATCCAGTTTTCCCAGCACCATTTATTGAAAAGAGATTCGTTTCCCCAGTGTATATTTTTGTTTGCTTTGTCAAAGATTAGATTACCATATGCAAACGGTTTCATCTCTGGATTCTCAGTCCTGTTCCAAACGGCTATGTCTCTACTCCTGTGCCAGTACCATGCTGTTTTAGTTACTATAGCCTTATAGTACAGCTTGAAGTCTGATAGACTGATACTGCCCAGTTTGTTCTTTTTACTTAAGATTGGTTTGGCTATACGAGGTTTTCTCTGATTCCATACAAAGCGTAGAATTATTTTTTCTAGATCTGTAAAGAATGATGATGGTACTTTGATAGGGCAATCATTAATTCTGTAGATCACTTTAGGTAGTATGGACATTTTAATGATATTGATTCTACCAATCCATGAACAAGGTAGGTTTTCCCATCTGTTTACATCTTCTACAATTTATTTTCTTAGTGTTTCATAGTTCTCCCTGTATATGTCTCTCACATCTTTCACTAAATATATTCCCAGATATTTAATTTTCTTTGGGGCTATTGTAAAATATATTGTGTTTTTTATTTGAATTTTGGCTTGACTATTATTGGCATATGTGAATGCCTCTGATTTTTGTATATTGATTTTGTATCCTGAGACTTTACTGAATTCATTTATCAATTCTAGGAGTCCCTTGGATGAATCTTTATGGTTTTCTAGATATAATATCATATCTTCAGCAAAAGCAAGAGTTTGATCTCATCTGCCCCCATTTGGATGCCCTTAATACCCCTCTATTTCCTAATTGCTGTAGCGAGGATTTTGAGCACTATGTTGAATAGAAGTGGAAACAGTGGGCAACCTCGTCTGGTTCCGGTTCTCAGTGGGAATGGTTTCACTTTTTCCCCATTCAGTTTTATATTGGCCATGGGTTTGTCATAAATGGACTTGATAATTTTAAGGAATGAGCTGTCTATGCCTATTTTGTTGAGAGTTTTTATCATAAAAGTGTGTTAGACTTTGTCAAATGCTTTTTCTGCGTCTAAAAAGACTTAGTCACTGATTCATTGCCCTGGCTCAAAAGTTATAAATGAAGATTTCTGTGGGTTTGTGGAGTTCTTTTTCTTCATTGCCTCCTCAATTGATATTACATATTTAGGAAAGTAGAGACCCTAAAAAAAGGTCAATAATCAGGGGGAAGAATTTGATGCCAAAATCCACCTTCATAATAACTTATTTTTTTATTTTTTCTTCATTTATTCTTACTTCTGTTTATATTTTTACTGTGTTATCCTCAAAATGAATGAATACCTTTCTTAGAGGGGTCCATTCAGGGGTGGTGAACCAGCGGCCTTGGGGGCACATGTGGCCTTCTGGATCATTGAGTGTGGCCTTTTGACTGAATCCAATTTTTTTTTTTTATTTCAGCATATTATGGGGGTACAAATGATTAGGTTACATATGATGCCCTTGCCCTCCCTCCCCGCCAAGTCTGAGCTTCAAGTGTGTCCATTCCCCGGGAGGTGCGCATCGCATTCATTGTTTGTGACATCTAATAACATCTAATAAATGTTATTCTTATATGTGCACTTAAATGTTGATCAGCTAATACCAATTTGATGGTGAGTACATGTGGTGCTTGTTTTTCCATTCTTGGGATACCTCGTTTAATAGAATGTGTTCCAGCACTTTCCAGGAATATACAAGAGGTGCTATATCACCATTGTTTCTTAAAGCTGAATAGTACTCCATGGTATACATATACCATAGTTTATTAATCCACTCATGTATTGATGGACATTTTGGTTGTTTCCACATCTTTGCAATTGTGAATTGTGCTGTTATGGACATTCGAGTGCAGTTGTCTTTTTCGTAGAGTGACTTTTGTTCTTTTGGGTAGATGCCCAGTAATGGGATTTCTGGATCAAATGGTAGTCCTACTTGTATCTCTTTAACGTATCTGTATATTGCTTTCCACAAAGGTTGCACTAATTTGCAGTCCCACCAGCAGTGTATGAGTGTTCCTACCTCTCTGCATCGATGCCAACATTTATTGTTTGGGGTCTTTTTGATAAAGGCCAGTCTCACTGGAGATAGGTGATATCTCATTGTGGTTTTGATTTGCATTTCCCTGATGATTAGAGATGTTGAGCAGTTTTTCATATGTTTTTTTGGCCATTATTCTGTCTTCTTTTGAAAAGTTTCTGTTCGTGTCCTTTTCCCACTTTTTGATAGGGTTGTTTTATTTTTTCTTGCTGATTTTTCTGAGTTCTAAATAGATTCTCGTTCTGAATCCAAATTTTACAGAACAAATTTGTTCTGTGAAGCTTGGATTCAGTTGAGGGGCCACCATTGGGGATCTGAAATCTTTTTCTCTTTGAGTTGTTTGTGATTTTGTATTTAAATTTTTCTTCTATTTTGTACCAAACAAAACATGTAAATCAGGTGTGTTAGGAAACTTCACATGAAATATTTCATTAATCTTCACAACAATTATATTACTTAGGTTACTTATACATCTTTTTTGTCCAAAGGCGAATAAGGACTTAGAGATTTTCAATATCTCACCTAAAGTTTAGCTTTAAACAGACAATTTAAATCTGCCCCAGCTTGTTTGTTTTGCCAAGTCTTAAACCTGTCATTATTATCACTGCATTGCACATATATCAGAAATAAGCATCCCCTATCTATTTAATAATAGCTACATATATTAAGTGCTTACTATGTGACATATGGTCTGCTAAATACAATACTTCCATGTAAGTATAGAATGGTCTATTCTATATATTTATGCAGACTATTTTTCTATTTTTATTTATGTTCTTATACGTGTACATATATACACCTGCAAAATCTTTTTAACACCTCTGTGCAATATCATTTATTAAAAACTGTTTAAAGTTTAGAAGCCTAAGTTATAAAAGGAATACATAATTTGTTAAATTCTGAAGAAGCTGATAAAATCTCAGGGCTATGTTGAGCTCAAACATATACAACCTGAAATACATTCAGTTTTATTATTTTCAGCCATCTTGTTTAATGCCCAGCACATAGTAGGAACTCATATTAGACCCGTTATTTCCTATAGAATCAAGTAAATTGCCTAACACAAAGCAGAGGACCCCAAAATGGGCTGAGTTGAATGTTTGCTTCATTCTAAGATCTGTGTTGTAAAATATTCTGCAGAAAGTATATTGAGATAATTTCTAACTTGTTATAGGAGAAAGCGCTTCTTTCAAAACCAGGAATATTTTACTCCTATTTCTAAATGGAAAAAGGATAATATCCATTGTACCAGAAGTTGGATAATTACGTGACAGAAATGACAGTGATTCTAACTCTTACAAAATGCTTTTGTTTTGAGAGATGAAAAAAAGACAATAGTTGTGCTAAAAAACCCCAAAAAACACAAAGAAACACCAGTGTGTTCTACTATATTACAATACCCATACTGTTATGTTATATGCAGAAGCACATTTAGAAAGATACCTAATTCATTTTGTTGCACTTTATCTTTAAATTTGAATAAATTTTTTGTACAATCTGTTCTTTAATCATTCAGATGTTATTAAATATAGCTTTATACCATGTTAATGATGAAGCACTTACACACATATTCTCATCTGATCTTAGATTAGATAGAAAATATTTACAGCAGTCATTTGCCCTAAAACAGGGAAGCCTGGTGATATGGACAGATAATGCTCTTTCTTTTTTCTTGCTTTTTTTCTGCTTTATCCTCTCTCACAAATATCGTAATTTTATATTAGTGTCTCTCAAACTCCAGAAGAGAAAGAGAAAAAAAAGGCATCTAATAATTTGTATCCTTGGTTAACATGAATAAATTTCAGTCATACTCATCAGAATATACCAAAAATTATAAGATTCTCTAGATGATGGTAATAAAGTATATGCTAATCTCCCTTGTCCATGATGTCAAAAAAATTAGTGTTGTCAGGCTCGGAAAAGAATAAACTAGGTTTAATTGATCTAAAATTATTCTTCTTCCCCCGATCCACAATTCAATACTTTACCTCATTGGTCTTCACTCTGAAATGTCCTGCGCCCTCACCCATAACGGGATGCAGTGATTGTGTAAGAATCTCTACTGTGAGCACTCTCGCAGATGACCATAGTTAACAGGGTTTATTCTACCTGCCCTTTGCCTCCAATTTTTTCCTCAGGATTTCCCTGATGACAATTGCCATTTCCCTAGCAATTTGTGATTCTCCAGACTCAAACAAAATGATTTTTGCTTCCAGCTTAATACATAACTAGGCAGATAGTTAAACAATTTAATTAAAGTTTGGTATAGAAATTATGTGATAACTTGATGGTGACAGTGTGACACTGGATTTAAGAGTGCCTACCAAAATATTCACTTTATGTTGTTTTCCCAGAGCATGGAACAGGAACTAATTATCCTGGAAACTCAAGAAATATGAACATCCAGGTTTTGTTCTTAATCAGTGCACGCTCTGATACTCATGTAACCCTCTTGTACTCATGTTTTTTCTATCATTAAGCAGTTGAACTGCAAGTGATTGTCAAGTGCCATTCATAGGAAATCTTATTAAAACAAAACAGAACAACACCAAATATTATTACCTCAACATACTGAATCATATTCTGTAGAAGTAAAATCAAGAATATCTATTATAGGCCAGGCACAGTGGCTCACGCCTGTAATCCTAGCACTCTGGGAGGCCGAGGCGGGCGGATTGTTTGAGCTTAGGAGACCAGCCTGAGCAAGAGCGAGACCCCGTCTCTACTAAAAATAGAAAGAAATTAATCAGACAACTAAAACTATATAGAAAAAATTAGCTGGGCATGGTGGCGCATGCCTGTAGTCCCAGCTACTCGGGAGGCTGAGGCAGTAGGATTGCCTGAGCCCAGGAGTTTGAGGTTGCTGTGAGCTAGGCTAATGCCACGGCACTCACTCTAGCCAGGGCAACAGAGTGAGACTCTGTCTCAAAAAAATATATGTATCTATTATAAAAATTAACCCCCAAATTTTTAATGAGTAGCCAGATTTTGGAAATAGCTATTTATCAATGATTTCCTATTTCTCTTTCACATTTGCCATTAGAGAGCCAACTTTAGTGCTATTAATTTTAGACATCTAATAGGCTGATTAAGATCACAGATTAGGGCAGGTGAGCACTTTGGATTCTATAACGAACATCCCACCCCATAGATATCCTGTACACCAACCACCCTATGGGCAGAATTGGCTCAGTATAAAGGAAATCTGTGTTCCAGGGACTAATTTCACTCCAGGAAAATGCTACATAGAGTAGTAGAATGAGTATACATTTGGGGACAAAGAATGAATTTAAATTACAGTGTAGGAGATAAATTTGGAAAGGAGCTCAGATAATAATAATCTTCTCTTGACAGGCCGTTAGACACACAGGATCCAGCCCTCTAAATTAAGAGTGTGATCTTCCTTAGACCCAAGAAATTAGATACTGATCACTAGGCACACATGATGGCCCTAATGGTATCAACATATATTTTATAATATTAGTAGGCAGCCACATAAAATGCAGAGCATGCAGTTAAATTTGAATTTCAAATTCACAACTGGTAATTTTTAGAACAAGTATTTTCCCAAATTGCATTTATCTGTATACTACATGCAGTATTGGGAATGAACTTTACTAAAAAATTATGTATTGTAGATCTGAAGTTCAAATTTAACTGGGTTCCTTATATTTTTGTCTGCTTAATCTAGCAACCCTAAATGTGAGACCTATTTTTTTTTAAAGTGCCCAACATAGTTTCCAGGTAGAGATGAAAAAATTTCAAAGGGATTAAGAAGCTCTAATACCTTAATCACTTTTTTAAGTGGTAATATTTTGCTTGTTAAAACCAAGAGAAAAATGATTAAACTTTAAAGGTTAAAGATCATGTCGGTAATTTATTCAAATGAATAAAACTTTAAACAAATGCTATTTTCCTTGTGTTTTTGTGAGTGTGGGCATGTGTGTGTGCATGTGTGATATTAATATAATCAATTTTGCTTTTTAAAAACATCACTGTGCACATGGGCTAAAACAATTTATGTTCAAGGCTGAAAACATTTTAAAATTAAAGCTACATCACATCTTACAGTATATCGCATGATATTACATATATATATATTGATATATAATAAGAATAATTCTCAGTTTTCAATATGTAAAACTATACATAAATTATATTTCAATAACTACTTGCAACTTCAAAATTAAAAATTTTTTAAAAATATTTTTCCATGGGCAAGAATTATCTGTGAATAGTATAATTGCCTTATACTGGATATGAAGAAACTTAGAATAAAACAGATGGTTATCTGCAAAGTAATGTCTACGTAATATAATTGAAAATCAATATTCGAAAAAAACTTAGAAGTTTTTCTTGATATAATAGTCAAAAGAATTCTGGCTTACTAATTTGGGAAATGTAATTTCCAATATTTATCTCTCATAATATTAAATGTACAAAAGTAAATTTATTGATATATACTAACATTTTAGTATAAACAGTTATAAGTTATGATCTCTTTAGTGACATATGTGCTATGTTAAGTTTATATTTTGATCCACCTTTCAATTGTAATCCTCCAAAATCTTTAATTAGCAGATGAAAACAGGGAATTGATCTTTCTATGCTGTTTGATTAGTATTCTATAATTAGTCAAATGATAAAAAGTGCTGGAATTTCCACTATATTATCCATATATTTTATCTCATATACAGTGTGTGAATGTATCGAAAAAATGGTAATGTAGAACAGGTACCACGTATGAGTTTTACTTTTATCTGAAAAGAAAATTGTTTCTGCTAAAATCTTAGCAAAACATCTCATATTGAATATCTACATTTCTGTTATATGTTGATTTTGGCCAAGTATACAAAGTATTGGCCAAATATTTTATTGAACACAAGAAAGCTGTTGCCTTTCCAATATATGACATTATTATTCATGTGACTGAATCTAGAATTCTGACACTAAATTGGGTCCAATTGACCTGTACTGTCAAGGGGTTATACCTGTTAGTTTTAGGTTCATGTGTTTGCACATACTCAGATTGATTTTACTACCACATAGGGAGATAACTCCCATTCTCCAAGGAATCTAGAAATAGAGACACAATACACTCCTCCATAAAGTTCAAAATTTTCTCTAGTCAACTTAAAAGCTAATGCTTAATTCACCTGAAACCAGGAGAGGATTTGGGTGAATGTCTTTAATAAGGTCTTTTACAAGGTTTATTTTTAAAGTTAATTTCATTATTAGGAATTTGGCAGTAGATCAGGATACTCAGTCAGTTGAAATAAAAAATAGCATTTTACCACTGTTCGTTTAATGAAAATCAATTAACTTTGCCAATTTGACCGTTGTTTTATTTTAAGATGCTTAAGACAGCTAATCTGTGGAATATTCATATATTAACCTATCAAATCCCAGTTAACAGGAATTTTCAAATTGCTATTTTTTAAAGACCAGAATTAAATTTGCAAATTCTGTTACTGATCATTTGGAAAACTGCCACCATGGCTAATACCGTGTGACTTGACTTTCCCCTAAGTGCCTCATTTTTATCTGCCTACTGACACAGCCTTTTCAGCATGGCTATGACAAAATGATGACAAAACTAGTTTTAGAGTTGAATTTTTTCACAGTTCTTCAGCCCATCATTGATCTCATTTTCATCAGTTCTTAAACCTAAATACTTAAGGTAAAGAGAAAAACCTGGTAAAGATAAAAACCTCTATTTGAATTCTCAATAGATAAAATCATAATTCAGAGTATATATCTTAAAAAGGGCATTAAAATAAATGTAAAAATATTCAAAGAAAGTGGCATGGTTACCACCGATTCAATATTTGTTGTGAACACTTAACAGATTATTATTTTTCTGAATATTTAAATATAAACTTTCAGATATACTTAATGGATAAATAATGATAATACATGTTTCTTCTACCAAGTATTGGGGTTAAGCTTTGATTACATTTTTACTTAAAAACATTTAAGATTTTTATGAATTGTTCCTGTCATTGATAATGTCCTTGAATTGAAATATACCATCAGAAGCATTAATCTTTAATTAGTGCTAAAGAGCCAATACCTATAGAATATGTAGGGGTGTGTTCTGAGATAGGACTTAGAATTTATGTTTAAGGCTTAGAATGTCCTATTTTCATTTAATTTATACTGTTAAGCATCCATTCTGTAATGTATGTTCTTCTGAGTTCCTTTACTTATTCTGACGTTAAATGGTAACTACTGCTCTCAAAAAGTAATGATTTAAAAAATCATAGCAAAGAATGTATTTGCACAAATACATGTTTTATTAAATAGGAAATAAAATAGTTCTTATATAATTCATGAGCATTGTAAAAACATTCATGAAATAAAAGAATACATTAAAAAATCAAATAAAAGCACCAATCCACCTCCCAGATATATCTATAGTGACATTTTAGTGTACATTCTTATAAACATTTAGGGGCATGTGTGTGTATGTGTGTGTGTGAGAGAGAAAGAGAGAGAGAGAGGAAAGAGATTATACAGTCTTATGCAGCATAATGATATTTTTATCAAGAGTGGACTGCATGTACAAGGATGGTCCCCAAAGATTATAATACCATATTGTTACTGTAATTTTTCCATGCTTAGATGCACAAATACTTACCATTGTGATAAACTGCTTACACTATTCAGTGCAGTAACACACTTTGTGAATTTGCAGCCTATCAGCAATAGACTATATCACATAGCCTAGGCATGCAGTAGGCTCTGCCATCTAGGTCTGTGTAAGAGTACACTCTATGATATTCACACAATGGCAAAATCACCTAATGATGTGCTTCTCAGAACATGTTCCCTTTGCTAAGTGACATTTGACTGTTCATTATTTATTCTGGTATTCATGTAGGCATTTAAAATATGCCCAAAGAGATCATGAACTATCCAACAATAACTATGGGAGATATATTGATTTAATATATATTGTTTTGACATTGGTGATTGATGTACAGATCTAGAACTTTGGGAATTAATTTTAAATTTTAAATGTGACTTTTGTTCATATAATATCAACATATTAATGCTTGAAAGCTACAATCAACATGTATTCAAATTATTTATTTAATCATTGGTTTGTTAAATATATATTAAATACCTACTATGAGTTAAGCCCTGTTCTGAGCACTGGCGTTGCCTAGACATGAGAAGAGAGACCAGTTAAGAGACAATTGCAATAATTTAGGAGAGAGATGATGATAGCAGTAGAGGTGTTGACTAATAGTTAGGTACAGGCACATATTTTTTTCTAAACACTCACATATGGAAGTTTGATGTATCTACAAAAAGGCACAGACACTTTGTTTACAGTTTAACAAGTTTTTAAATGTATGCACTCTTCTAAACAATAGCCCCATGAAGAGAGATTAAACGTTTCATCACTCAGAAAGTTCCCTTTCTAGTCCCTGCCTTGTTTTTGAGATTCAGCCATATCATTGTGTAAAACAGTAGATTGTCCCTTTAACTACACAGTAGTGCTCTGTTGTACAAATATAGCACAATTTGTTTATCCAGTCCCTTGGTAATGAATGGGTGGTTTACAGTTTGAGGTTAGTATGTATAAAACTTCTATGAATTTTGGTGTACAAGTGGTTTTTGGACAAACATTTTCATTTCTCTTGTAATGCTATCATTGGATCACGGAGTAGATGGATGTTTAGCCACATGAGAAAGTGTCAAACACTTTTTAAAATTGCTTGTAAAATGTTACATCGTGTGAAGTTTCCAGCTGCTACTCATCTTTACTAAAACAGTATTCAATGTCTTTTTGTTAGTACGTTTTAATGTTTATTATTCTATTGGTTGTGTACTGGTATCTCATTATGGTTTTAATTTGCATTTCCTGTTTGTTTAATGATGTTGAGTATATTTCCATTTACTTGTAGACATTCATATATATTCTGTTGGAGGAATTTAGTTCAGTCTTTTGTGCATTTTTATTGGATTATTTCTTCTTTTGCTGTTGATTTAGAGAAGTTGTTCAATCTTCTGGCTATGAGTCCTATGTCAGATATATGTAATACGAATATTTTTTCCCAGGCGATGCTTTGCCTTTTCATTTTTAATGATGGCTTTTGATTAAGTAAAAAAAACTAAGTGTTTTACATGCTCACTTGTTTTTTAATAAACTTTTTATTTAGGAATAATACTATCTTTATGTAAAAATTGCAAAGATAGTTTAGAGAGTTCCTGGATAACCCTCACCCAGTAAGACATTAATTTTAATGAATTAATGATGATCAATAATTCCTCCTAAGATAAATTTACCAACTCAGAGGCCACAAAATATACCCTATGCTTTACACTAGAAACATGAATATTTTAGCATTTTAATTTAGATCTACGTTTTGTCCTGAATTAATTTTTATTTATTATGTAGAGTTATTTTTTCTATGCAGATAACTCATTTTTCCAGCAACATAGGTTAAAATAATTTTCCTTTCTGTACTGAATTGCTTAGAGATTTGTGAGGTATATTGATAGGGAATAAATTGCATCAATACCACAATTTGGAGACATTTAATATCTTAATAATATTGTTTTCTAATCTACAAACATGGCATAGATCCCTACTGAAAAGGTTTTGTTTGTTGTGAATCTGCAATATTATGTCATTTTCAGTGTTGAGTTCTTACACATAGTTGGCTAAATTTATTTCTAAGTATTTTATAGTTTTATGCTATTAAAATGCATTTTGTCATATTTACTGAAGTACAATTTAGTGCAATAAACTCCATCCTTTTAAAAGTTCTGAATAAAGCGTATACTGATCTCTGAATTAACTCTTAGAGAACTGCATGAGAATCCACAACCATCTTAAAATAAAAAGCTTTATTTAAAAAATAAATAAATAAATAAATAAAATAAAAGTGTACTGTTCAACGATTTTTTAAAACATGTGAACAGTAGTGTAATTATGAACAAAATCAAGGTAAGAAATATTTTTACCATCCTAAAATGGCTCCTTGAGCATCTGTAAAGCCAATCTTTTTCCCTTACTCCAAGCACATAAAAACCACTGTGCTTATTGTTGCTGTAGTTTTGTATACTCTAGAGTTTTATATGAATGGAACCTTAAATTATATAGCCTATTAAGAATCTTTTGAGAATTATCCATGTTGTTTGATATACAGCTTATTATTTTTATTACTGAGTAGCATTCCATTGTGTGGATGTACTATAATTTGTTTTTTCATTGACTAGTTGATGGATATTGTTTTTTAATTATTATGAACAAAATAGATTTAAACAGTTACATACACTTATCAACTTTGGTATAGAAGGAATATACCTCAAAATAATGAAGGCCGTATATGACACTTCCACAGCTAACATCCCACTGAATGGGGAATAATTAAAAACTTTTCCTCTAAGATCTGGAACTAAGGATGTCCACTTTTACCACTTTTATTCAGCATAATCCTGGAAGTCCTTGTCAGAGCAATTAGGAAAGAGAAAGAAAATAAAGGCACCCAAACAGGAAATGAAGTCAAATTATCCTTGTTTACAGATGACCTGAAAACCTAAAGACTCCACCAAAACTGCTAGAATTGATAAATTCAGTAAACTTGCAGGATATAAAATCAGTATACAAAAATCAGTAGTATTTATATATAGCAACAATGAAAAAATCTGATAAAGAAATAAAGATAGCAATTCCATTTACAATAGATACAAAGAATATAAAATATCTAGAAATCAATTTAACTGAAGAAACGAAAGAACTGTACAAGGAAGACTAAAACACTTAGGAAAGAAATTGAAGTGGATACAAAAAAATGGGAAGATATTTCATGCTCCTGGATTGAAAGAATTAATATCGTTAAAATGACAATACTAGCTAATGCAATTTACAGAGTCAAAGCAACCCCTATCGAAATACCAATGATGTCTTCACAGAAATAGAAAAAAAAAAATCCAAAAATTTATACCGAACCACAAAGGCCCTGAATAGCCAAAACAAGTCTGAGCAAAAAGAGCAAAGCTGAGACATCATATTACACGACTTTAAAATATACTGCATAGCTGTAGTAACCAAATCATCATCATACTGGCATAAAAACAGACATATAGACCACTGGAAAAGAATAGGGAGCCCAGATATAAATCCACACATCTATAGACAACTCATTTTTAACAAAAACACCAAAATAATTCATACTAATTTGTTATAACTGTCTGAATAGGATCTAGTTTGAGGAACTAAGAAGGATAAGATATCAGTTTGAAAGGAGCCCCTATTAGAGCAACATGAATTCTGCTAAAATTGAAGCAGGGACAAACATCAAATTTATGATAAACCTCACGTGGAATAATGATGAAATCATTCTAAGAAGGGGCAAGATGATATTCAAGATGAAGCACACAGTGGCAGACCATTCACAACAATTTATGCAGAAAAAACTAGCCTTGTTTGTGTCCTGATTGAAAAGGACCGACGACGCATTGTAGGGACAATGACCAACACCATATACAATTTAATTGTTCATCTCACACAATTCTGAATGAAAAATAAAGTTGAGCAAACTTTCCACCCAATAGGTGTCAGAACTGTTGCACCAGATCAGCTGCAGACAAGAGCAGAGCTCTCAATGGAAATTTTTAAAAAGTCAGATCAAGATCCTAAAGGATTTTTTAAGGAACTGTAACAGGAGATGAGTCGGCTTTACCAGTATAATACTGAAAATGAAGCACGATCGAAGCAATGGCTACCAAGATGTGGAAGTGATCCAGTCTAAGCAAAAGCAGACCAGTCAAGAGCAAAGGTCATGACAATAGTTTTTTGGGGATGCCTAAGGCATTTTGCTTGTTGGCTTTCTGAAGGGCCAAAGAATGATAGCATGCGCATTTTTTGAGAAAGTTAGGCAAAGCTTTAGCAGAAAAATGCCCAGGAAACCTTCACCAGAGTGTCTTTCTCCATTATAACAATACTCCTGTTCATTCCTCTCATCAAATAAGGGCAATTGTGTGAGAGTTTCAATGAGAAATCATTAGACATCCACTTTACAGTCCTGATTTGGTTCCTTCTGACCTCTTTTTGTTTCCTAATCTTAAAAATTCTTTAAAGGGCACACATTTTTCTTCAGTTAATACTGTAGAAAAGACTACATTGACAAGGTTAATGTAGTTCTTTACGGATTGATAAAATAGCTGGTATCATGATTTACAAAACTGTCTTAAACTTGGTGGAGCTATATAGAGAAATAAAATACACATACTTTTCAATTTTTACCCTTTAATTTCATTTTTCCGTGAACTTTTTGATGTCCCTTTGTATAAGGAGCTCAAATGACTCAATAGTAAAGGTGACTATACTAACTACAGGGTGACGATAGTTATAATGAAATTAATCTATTACACATTTCAAAATAGCTAGAAGAGAATAATTTGAATGTTCCTGACATAGAGAAAGATAAACATTTAAGGTGATAGATATCCCAATACCCTGATTTGATCTTTACACATTAAATAGATGTATCAAATTATCACATGTACCCCAACATGTAAATCTATTATGTAACAAAAAAATGACTTGGTGATTGGTCTGTTCTTCAACTATTTTGTGACAGATGATGTATAGAATTGGTAACATATTTTTTAAAGATATAGAAATATTTTTAACAATGAAATCATTTGAATCCGAAGTATGTTAGGTGGAAAATTTATTTTTTCCTGTTAAATTTATGAATTTATTATATTTAATAGGTATTGGGACATTCAGATTACCTATTCCTTTTTAATTAAGCTTCGATTAGTTGCAGCTTCTTAAGAAATCTTTCATAAAATTTATTGAATTTTTTAAAATAATATTTTGATATTTATTTATTATACTTTGCTGTCTGTAGAATATTAACTTTCTCTTTCATTCCTAAATCTTAGTAACATGCATCTTTTTATTTTTTTAATCCATCTGGAGTTTAGAAATTTATTAAACTTTATGAAAATCAGCTTTTGGTTGTATTGATTTTTCTCTATTGTTTTTCTGCTTCATATTTCATTTTTGATCCTTATTATTTTCTTTCTTTTTCTGGAGTTGGGTTTAATTTTTCTCTTCATTATTTATTAAAGCTGAATTTTAGATTATTGATTTGGTATCTTTGTTCACCTGTAATGTGAGCATTTAATGCTGTATTTTTAAACCCTGTTTTATTTTTAGTTGTATCCCACAAATTTGATATGTTGTTTTTTCATTTTTGTTTGCTTCAAAATATATTCTAAATTCTCTTGATTAATTTATAGTGTATTTTAGTTGTCAGAGAAAATACTTCATATGATTTTGGTCTCTTTAAATTTTGTGATACTTGCTACATAGGCCAGAATACAATCTGTCTTGGTAAATATTAATAGTGTACTTAAAAAATGTGTATTCTACTTGTCACTTGGAATGTTGTAAAAACTAGGTCAAATATGTTGATAGCATTGAGTCATCAATATTCATATCAATATTTTTTATCTATGTGTTCTATAAATTACTGAAGGAGAAATGTTGCTCTCTCTAACTGTATTTTCTCTTTTAATTTTATTCATTTACATAATGTATTTTGATAACATTATTAGGTGTATACGCATTTAGGGTTGTAATGGGTTATTAATGAATTTACCGTGTTATTATTATTAAATTTTTAAAGGGTTATATCACTGCTAGTTTTCTTTGTTCTGAAGTCTATGTTGATAAAGTCAGCCTTTCTTTGATCACTGTTTGTACAAAATATTTTCTTACCCTTTTATAATACTTTCAGCTTATTAAAATTTTTGTAGGTTTACTGCAGACATCATATAGTATTTTGAGGTCTCAGTTTTATATCCAATCTGACAGACTGCCTTTTAATAAAAGTGTTTAGACTACTTATTTTTATAATAATTTACATGGTTAGGTTTAAGAATATATCTTATTTGTTTTGTATTTGACCCATCTGTTGTTTTTTGTTTGCTTTTAATTTCTCTTTTTCTGCCTTTCTTAGGATTAATTGTCATACAGTGCAAGTGAAAGAACAGTAGAGACTGAGATAAATAGTATCTATTACTCAAATGCGTATGCCTCTTTTTCTGATATCCCTTTAGTACAAGTGGTTGAATCAAACTAGTTAGTAAATAGATTGAATTTGGCTTAGGTTCTTGCTATAATTATCTTCAATATACGACTGACTTTAAATTTCTCAAGTGGTAGACTAGTGATTCATCCTACTTGGTGTGAGTCTGGAGTGTCAGAATTTCTTCTTAGTGTTCCTTTTCCATCCTCAACTTTCTGCAGGTCCTTCTACCCTCTTGTTCTATAAGGGATTCCTACCTTTGTGACTTGGACATCTTCTAGCACTGGAAGATTGCTGGATTTTCTTTTGTAAAGAGTTGATATTCCCTTACTTCATACTCAGTCTTTAGTCTTAGGCATGTCCTTTACACTTGACCCCCGAAGTGGGGCTTTTACATCATTCCTGTCCCCTCTTCCTCCATGGCAAACAAATTGTGCTTTCTATCTATGAGGGATCTTCAATGGCAGCAGCAGATACATGATTTGTTTCAGAGCAGGATCCTGGCATAAAGTAGTTTCCTGTCCACCAGGAAAGGATATGTTTTCCTAGTTTTAGTACTGTGTATAGAACAAGTGATATAGGGCTCTCCCAGCAGCCACTGAGATTTTCCTGGATGGGATGGCAGGAAAGCGCCTTGTCCCTCTCTCACAGCAAACAACTTTTGTTTCTAGCCCTCCTTTAGTGGCAGCTGCTGACCTGATCTTTGCCTGGGACAAGGAACACCAGGAGGATTTGATTTTTAGTTTGCGTGTTTGCTTTGCTCGCCCCTCCCCCGCCACAAGAGGGTAATAGCTTATACTTTTAAGAGAATAGTGCTGAGAAGTAAATCATATTCATGCCTACACTCCAGTCACAGCCAATCCCACCTGCACAGCTGCTCTACTACCGGCACTCTCTCATCTCACACACCTGGCTTCCAATTTTTCACTTGGGCTTACGGTGGACGCTTATGAAAAAGAGCACATCAGAATGGACTCCTATTGTATCTGATCTGTCATGCTAGCCAACAATCAGGCTTCAAATATATTCATATAATTTCAGATATATTTTTTTTACCCACTTTTGTGATTCCATCTTATTCTTCCAATGCTCTTATATAAGTGAAACAATTTGTGATTCCCATCTCTCATCAAAGGGGCTTGTCATCCTTTGGGGTTTCATTTATTTGGTTGCCTTGTGACCTAAATTTTTTGAGGGGTTCAATGAATAAATAGGATTCTGTATATTGCCTGTTTTATTAGTTTTGCTGTTGTTGTTAAAGATGGGGACAGCATTCTTTGTGGCTTTCTATATCCTAATCAGAAGTGAAATCATGAAAATGTATTTTTAATTTTTATAGTATTTAATCTACAATTGATTTTAAATCAAACTTATATTTAGTTACACTGCTAAATTTACTTGCTAAATTTATATTTTTGCTAATCTACTAGAAACTTCAGGTTAATGTTTTAACTAAATCTAGAATATTTTCATATTTAAAAAAATATTTTTGCCTTTCTCTTTTCTATACCTATGAATGTGATTAGAGGTGACATTGTCTCACACATGTCTTTCGGGCTCTGTTAAATTTGTTTCCAATCTTTTATTTCTCTATACTTTAGTTTAATGATTTTGAATAGCCCAATCTTTAGCTGAAGCAATCTGATTATTTCTTCAATTAAGATATTGTATTTCTCAGTTCTACATTTTATAATTGATTTTTATTTCTAATTTACTTTTATATATCTTTCTTAAAATGCTTAACAATTTTTAAATAGTTATTTTTATAAGTTATTTAAAATAGTTATTTAAATTATTCTTTTATTTTTAACATCTGTGTAATCTTAAAGTCTACTTCTATTGACTTAGAGTCAGCTTCTATTAACTATGCTTTTCCCTAGATTATGGTTACTATCTTCCTTCTATTCTTGCCCAGTTTTTTAATATATACTGTACATTGTGGGTGAAATATTGTAGTGGCATGGTATTTTTTCATCTTCCTCTAAAGAATGATGGATTTTGTTCTGGCAAGCAGTAATTGGCAGCTACTATTAGATCACCTTGACCCTGTGGAGGCTTGGTTTTAGATTTGATACGAGATCTCTTTTGTTTTTGCCCTTATCCCTAGAATACAGCACGTAATGCTGAAGGTGGTTTATTCTTAAAGTCTGTCTTATCTGAAGTTTCAGTGGAGTTCCAAGGTATTCACCATCCCCCCTAACTTGGGGGGACTTAAAATCTACTCTTGGTTTCCACAGTTGAGTAGCTTACATATTATTCTCTTCTTAGCTCTTTAATCTTATAGCTGTTACTTATCTCTGCATCCCCCACAATCTCTCCTGGTGTACATATATTAGTAGCTTAATAGCAAGATATTTCAGAATAATATGAAGATTCTTCAGCTTCCTCACTTGTCATATTTCACAGACCATTACTAAGTGTTCTGTCATCTTCAAACTAGATAATTTTACCCTCAGTCTTATGACATTACATTGTAAATTTCACCCTGTGCACCAAGAGACTGAGGAATGGAGAGAAGTTCTGTTTTAATTCCTTCTTTTTTGACCCATTAGTGAGAGAAGGATTCCTACCCTAGTGCTGTGGGCATAGCTGAACTCATAACACCCAACACTGGACAGGTGAGATCGACAGCAGTTTATTACTCACATATACGCACAACCTGGAGAAAGAGGATACTGTATGACATACATGGCCACATGGGAGTTGCACTTAGAAACAGAATGAACAGAGGCTGTGGGAAGTAGGCGGCTTTGTAGTATCAAGAGGATGGCGTGTCTCTTGTTTCCAAAAGAGAATGTGACTGGTTTGTTTGAATAATTTTGCAGGCTGGCAGGGAAATAAAACCCGCTACTCAGCAATAAGCAGACACTATACCTGTCCCCTTGAATAAGGATGGTTGCTTGGCTAAGTGATCTTATCTGTGGGAGCAGAGTTGAGAGGACAACTTATGCTGAGGCCACTGCCTTTCCAATTACACCAGATTTTTAGGCAGTACATAATATAGGAATTTAACTTTTGTCCTTAGAGCACATACTCTAAGCCAAAAACCCTGTTAAATGTGGATCTCACACAATGAAATTCACAGTGCGATTTATGGTTTTCCAAAGTTGTATACCTTCAACTTCTATCTATTTGGGGTTACTCTTCCCTGTGTTTAATGTTTTTGTATTTATCAACAATTTATAATTGTTATTAGGAAGAGATTTAGTCCTCCACAACTTTAGAAAAAAGTTCTATGTGTTGCAGATATGTTATTTCTCAATATTTTATGTTGAAAATGGTCAAAAAATAACTAAATCATAAGACAACATACAGACACTCATCATCTAGAATTTATAATTAACATTTTGCTACATTTGCTTCATGACACATCTATATGCCCACCTTTATATATCTCCATCAATTCTTCTTTTTTTTATGCCTTCAATGTAAGTTGCAGAAATCAGTGCATTTCACTCTTATTGGCATATTCTAAAGGTAGAATCAACAGCATGAGATGATATATAAGATATAGGGTATGCGAAAAAGTGAAGCAAAAGTGGACATCGTGTGTGAAATATTGAAGTGACACAGAGTTTCTTATTTATTAAATTATTAATTCACCCAAGAAATGTTAATAACACATACAATATTCCTGGCTCTGTGCTTAGGCTCAGGATAAAACATAAACACATAAGTCAAACATGGATATATTTCTCTAAACCTGGACTACAGATTTTTGAACTGGCAGTCTGGAAGGATGAAGTGGTTATTAACCCAAAGAAGAACAGTTTTTTTGTGGGAATAGGAGAAGCATAATTTTGAAATATTTAGTTTTAGAATTCAATTGCATACCCTCGAGTTCTTCTCGTATATACATATATGTGTGTGTATATATGTATACACACAAACACACACATACACATGCACACATATATAAAGAATTCATTGTATAGATCAGACTTAGAATACACATCCATGATTAACTTATGGTTTTCATGTTCTATCCTCAGCCTAACCAGAGAGCCTAGATTATAGTATGTGGTTATTAACACTATTTAGATGAATCAACAATTTAAAAAGTGAGAAAAATAATAAATTTCTTTGGAAATTTTAATTATTACTAATTTCAAAGGAATGTGATTTTCCATGGAAGAATGTTTCATTAGCATGGAATAAAAGATATCCCATTGTTTTGACGGTTTATTTCAATTACTGCTAGGGATTCCCATCGACACAGATGAGATATGTTTTTTAAGA
>RJWJ010030339.1:0-19986 GCA_004363605.1 Indri indri | reverse complement strand
AACATATCCATTCCTTGGATGGTGTGCATTGCACTCTTTGTGTATGCAAATACCCGTCCCCTCCTCTTTCTCCCTCTCCTTCCTCCCCGCTGCCAGACATAAAATAGATGTTATTCTTATATGTACACTTATGTGTTGATCAGTTAATACCAATTCGATGATGAGTACATGTGGTGCTTGTTTTTCCATTCTTGGGATATTTCACTTAGTAGAATGTGTTCCAAGTCTATTCAGGAGTATACAAGAGGTGCTAGATCACCATTGTTTCTTAAAGCTGAATAGTACTCCATGGTATACATATACCATTTTATTAATCCACTCATGTATTGATGGACACTTGGGTTGTTTCCACATCTTTGCAATTGGGAATTGTGCTGCTATAAACATTGAGATGCAGGTGTCTTTCTTATAGAGTATCATTTGTTCTTTTGGGTAGATGCCCAGTAATGGGACTGCTGGATTGAATGGTACTTCTACTTGTATCTCTTTAAAGTATCTCCATATTGCTTTCCGCAGAGGTTGCACTAGTTTGCAGTCCCACCAGCAGTGTATGAGTGTTCCTGTCTCTCTGCATCCATGCCAACATTTATTGTTTTGGGACTTTTTGATAAAGGCCAGTCTCTCTGGAGATAAGTGATATCTTGTTGTGGTTTTGATTTGCATTTCCCTGATTATTAGAGATGTTGAGCATTTTTTCATATGTTTATTGGCCATTATTCTGTCTTCTTTTGAAAAGTTTCTGTTCATGTCCTTTTCCCACTTTTTGATAGGGTCGTTTGATTTTTTTCTTGTTGATTTTCCTGAGTTCTAAGTAGATTCTGGTTATCAGACCTTTACCGGATTTGTAGCATGCAAAAATTTTCTCCCATTCTGTAGGTTGTCTGTTTGCTCTTGTGACAGTTTCTTTGGCTTTGCAGAAGCTTTTTAATTCGATCAGGTCCCATTTATTTATTTTTGTTGTTGCTGTGATTGCCTTTGGGGTCTTCTTCATAAATTCTTTGCCTAGGCCAATGTCCAGAAGAGTATTTCCAACATCTTCCTCTAGAATTCTAATAGTTTCACTCCTTAGGTTTAAGTCTGTTACCCAGCGTGAGTTGATTTTTGTGAGAGGTGAAAGGTGTGGATCCTGGTTCAGTCTTCTACATGTGGCTATCCAGTTTTCCCAGCACCATTTATTGAATAAGGATTATTTTCCCCAGTGTATTTTTTTGTCTGCTCTGTCAAAGATTAGGTGGCTATATGAGGATGGTTTTATATCTGGGTTCTCAGTTCTGTTCCACTAAAACCATACATTTTTAGTGTCCTGGTCATTGTTGCGAGAAGTTTTCTGTCCCCCACTGCCCATGGGACCCACCTGCTCAGCACTACAGCAACATAGCCCGTGTGAAGGTCATCAGAGGCCCCCTGCACACTGACTCCTGGTTGGGTTTCACTCAGGCAGTGTAGTGCACATTACTCTGCTCTCCAAATTTCCCTTCCTGCTTCAGGACTGAAGTATCTGCTCCCCAGCTGCTGGAATATTAGCATCTGGCAGCTATCAAGCCACTCTTCTTGGTTGAGGAAAACTGCCTATTCCAAGGCCATGCTTTCTTCTTGAGAGCAAGCCACATCTAATCAATGCTCCCATGGGGACACAAATGCCACACCACTCCCCTACTACAAGACAACTTGCAAGGGCCATCCCAGAGTTCCTCCCAGAAGTAGCTGAGAACTCAGTTGTGACTGCATCACAGTTCACTTTCTCCCTGTGCTTAATTCTGCTTCATTCACTCCATGGGAACTGATCCTAAGAACACTCTCAGTAAACCTTCTGAATGACTATCTCTGTCCTAGTCTATTTCCCAAGAATCACCAAGTGATTTATTTTCCTTGCTCAGGCTTGTTGGTCTGTAGATTCTTGACTCTGCCCTCTGGCAGTGTCCCCTTTTAGATGGCCATTTCCATACAGCCCATGTGAGTGAGGTCTGGAGGCTACTCCATCCCTGTGTGCCATCAGGTGGAGGACAGTGGGAAAATTTCAAGCTCTTGCTCACATAGGTGTTCGACACAACCTCTCTTTGGTGTCCTGAAACCTTGCCCACTTATTTATACAAAGTCTTTAGTTAATATCAACTCAACCACCTGGCATCACTCTCTTTTCTGCTCCCATGTGGGTTCTGAGTAGTGCATCCTTTTCCTCACCTGATTCAGAGCTTGTCTGGCCTTTATTCTCATGCACCCCAGGGTCTCTCAGGGGGATTCATGCACTTAAGGCAAAAGGCTGTTTCCCCCCATCTGACAGCGGCAACTGTGTTTTACTAGAGTTACTGTTTTGATGGAGCTGTGCCCCAGGGACATCAGTATTCAGAACATGAAAAGAGGAAACTTTTATTGTAAGTTATCATTATATGCTTATTGAAAATCTTATTTGAAGCTCGATATAATAAACATCTATGACGTACTACTTATACTTAGCTAGGAGCCTGAGGTTTTTCCACAGGAAATGAGATAACTTGACTTTAAATGTATGCTGCACACGTGGTCAATAATGTTCTAAATCAGAGTAGAATTTGCCACTTCTGTTAGATTCAACGTCCAAAGGCAGAAGCATAACTAAAATCTGTGATGGGTTTACCTTGACAAAAAACAAAATGGCAATTACAACTCCCCTCGATTGAGCAGCTACCATCTCTCACATTTTGTACAGGAGCAACTTTTCCCATTGTCTATTCCGTGAGAGATTTTTAAAAATTTTCTTTTCAGACTTGTGGGTTCTGAGATTTATACATACCGCTAGAGAAGCCCGAGGTCACAGAACTTGTAAAAGAGTAAACCAGGACCCAAAAGTGGCAGGAAACAGAAAATACAAAGAGCCAATAGTAACACAGTCATGAAATGCAGCCCGAGACAAAATCAGACTGGGAAGGGCCTGGCACAGTGAGTGCGATCTGCTGTTACTGTCACTGCTCACTGAATGTATTACGTAGATACAGGCAAATGTACAAATATAAAAATAAAATACATAACATAAATGCAAATATACTGATAAGTACAATGCAGCGGCAATTTGGTCAAATATATTAATAATTCATTAAGGGAAAAACGGTTGAATTCTACCACGGTTATATTTCATTTGACCTATTGTCTTTGCCAAGAGCTGGTCTCTCAATATCACAATATTTCATCTTCCCTCCCTCTCAAACTGTAGACAAGTAATGCCAAGATCACACTGCTTCACACCAATGTATTTTTAAATATCATCCCTTTCTCAGAACATCTATTTACATTTTCCTGTTGCTCCTAAATAATTCTCTCTTATTTTAACAAATCATAGCTTTCTGAAAGCAAGTAGGAAGTAGATTGAAATTCTGGGAATCCATAAATACATGTGAAACTTAAACCTCTCTGGCATCCAAAGTGGCAAACTTATGCAGCTCTGGCTTCTTAATGAGATAGTATATTTAGGCAAAAGAGGCAACTGACCACACCCCTCAGCAGTACACTGTAGACACACAGCCAGACTAGATGATCTTTTCTCCACCCGAAGAGGGGAGTTAAGAGGATGCTGCTCTGAGAGGATGTAGATCTAGCCTGCTGGGGGCATCATTATTTTTATCTCCTGTAAGTATGTCAGGACAATCACTTGATATGTAATAATTTGCTTATGAAGTTTGAGCTGCAGCATATCCACAGTTATCCTACTGCCTGTGTACTTCACTAATGAAATCCTCTCTGTTGTCCATCCTACACTCTGAAGAGCTAAAACGTGCCAGCTGACACAGTCATCAGGTTAAAGCTAGTAATAAACTGTGAATTCTGTCAAATAAATTATTTGGCTGTTACTATTTTATTTTTGACACAACAGATTGATTAATCATTTCAGTAATGATCATTCCTGGGGAAAAGATTTACAGTTTTAATATTAAGTTTTGGCAACAGTGGTCAGGAAAATACAGAATGGAACATTGTAGGCACTGCTCTAAATGTACTGTGACTACTCAATGAGGTATTGATGAGACAGTGGAAGGGTATATGTGTGCCTTCTACTAGCATTGCAAAAGGGATCAGTGTGATTTAAAGTAAAGATGTCACAGTTTTACCACCATTCTAAATAAGAGATAAATAGAAACAGAAGAAGTACAGCTTGAAATTCTGTAGCTTTCTGAAGCTATAGTGAAGGAAGAAAAAGAAACTATTTATTTTTCAGGGTACATAATTTTTTTACTCTTGCACTAATCAAGTTTGAGTTTCAATCCTCTTTTTAATGACATTGTAGATGTTTCATCTGCAGGATGATTTAATTATTTGTTTTTAATTTAACCACACTTTGTATCCATGGTAAATTTTTTAGGAATTATCCCAGATAATCCTTTTATGTACATTTTAAACATTTTAATTAGTGCCACATTATTTCACTGCTGTAATATGTAAATATTGACCACCATTTAATAAGCATGTAATTTAACATCACATCTGAGAGAAATATAGTTGCTACTTATTTTATTTCACACATTTAATTGGTCTTTCTATTAAATAGCCTGAATGCTATAGCATGATGGCCAATAAGATCCATAAAACTTGATCACTTTTATATGTTTATTTCACCTAAAAATAAAAATTAGGCAAATACTGCCTTATCTGACTCACATGGGGAGTATAAAAAAGTTAATCTCTTAGAAGTAGAAAGTGGAACACTGATTACCAGAGGCTGTGTAGTTTGGGAGAGGGTGGGTATGCATGAGGAAAGACTGGTCAATGTGCACAAAGTGACAATGCGAGAGGAGAGATTAATCCTGGTGCTGTATTGCACAATAGGGTGACTATGGTTAATAATACTGTACTGTAATTTCTAAAACAACTGGAAGAGAGGATTTTGAATGTTCTTACCACAAAGATGAGATGAATGTATGAAACAATGGATATCCAAAAGCCCTGATCATTACACTACATATACATATACCAAACCATTACACTATACCAAATAAATATATACATTATGTGTTAATTTTTAAAACTTTTAAGTGAAAAAGAAAACAGTGCTACAATTTATATGGCTTGTATAGTAACTTAAAAAGATAGACACAGAAAGAATATTACATATTCCATGATATCTGTTACATGTGGAATCTAAGGGGGAAAATCAAATAAATAGAAATTGAGAATTGACTGGTGTCTGCTAGAGTCAGAGTTGGGGGTAATGGGGAGACAAAAAAAATTAGAAATATCATCTATCTCATTTAAAAGTTATGAGCTAATGATAACAAATTTTAAAAATCAATTAAGCACAAGTAAAAACATCGCAATATTTTTCTTTTACGTAAGCCCTGTCTATGCCTATTTTGTTAAGCATTCTTATCATAAAAGGGTGTTGAATTTTATCAAATGCTTTTTCTGCATCTATTGAGAAGATCATACTGTCTTTGTTTTTGCTTCTACTGTGGTGAATTACATTTATAGATTTGCACATATTTAACCATCCTTGCATCTCTGGGATGAAGACCACTTGGTTGTGATGGATTATTTTTTTGATCAGCACCTGAATTCGGTTTGCTAGGATTTTGTTCAGAATTTTTGCATCTTTATTCATAAGGGATATTGGTCTGTAGTTTTCTTTTCTTTTCTTTTTTTTTTTTTTTTGTTTTGTTGTGTCCTTTCCTGGTTTTGGTAACAGGGTGATGTTGGCCTCATAAAATGTGTTGGGGAGGATTCCTTCCTTCTCGAACTTGTGGAATAATTTCTTCAGGACAGGCACCAGTTCTTCTTTGCAGGACTGGTAAAATTCCGGTGTGAAACCATTCAACTGGGACTTTTCTTTTTAGGAAGGTTTTTTATTGCTGTTTCAATTTCAGTACTTGATATTGGTCTATTCAAGAATTCTATTTCTTCCTGATTGAGCCTAGGCAGGCTGAGTGTTTCTAAGAATTTGTTCATTTCCTCCACATTTTCCAGTTTACGTGCATAGAGGCTTTTATTATATTCATAGATGATATTTTGTATTTTCATGGCATCAGTTGTAATTTCTCCTTTTTCATTTCTGACAGAGCTTATTAGAGTTCTTTCTTTTCGGCTTCTCATTAATCTAGTGAAAAAACCCACAGCCAACATCATACTGAATGGGGAAAAATTGAAAGCATTCCCACTTAGAACTGGAACCAGACAAGGTTGCCCTCTATCACTGCTTCTATCCAACATACTGCTAGAAGTCATAGCCAGAGCAATCAGACAAGAGAAGGAAATCCAGGCTATCCAAATGGGGGCAGAAGAGGTCAAACTACCTCTCTTTGCTGATGATATGATCTTATATGTAGAAAACCCTAAAGATTCTGCCATGAGACTACTGGAATTGATAAAAAAAATTCAGCAAAGTCTCAGGTTACAAAATCAATGTACAGAAGTCAGTAGCATTCCTATACGCCAACAACAGTCAAACTGAGAACCAAATCAAAAGCTTAATACCCTTCACAATAGCAATAAATAAAATAAAGTACCTAGGAATATATTTGACTAAGGCAATAAAAGACCTATATAGGGAGAACTACAAAACACTGAAGAAGGAAATAGCAGAGGACATAAACAGGTGGAAAACCATACAATACTCCTGGGTGGGCAGAATCAACATTGTTAAAATGTCTATACTACCCAAAGTGATCTACAGATTCAGAAATGCAATCCCTATTAAAATATCAACATCATTTTTCACAGATATAGAAAAAAATAATTCTATGCTTCGTATGGAACCAGAGAGGACCCCATATCGCAAAAGCAATCTTAAGCGAAAAGAACAAATTGGGAGGCATCAATTTACCAGACTTCAAGCTATATTACAATGTTGTAGTAACTAAAACAACATGGTACTGGCACAAGAACAGGGACATAGACCAATGGAACAGAACTGAGAACCCAGACATAAAACCATCCTCAAATAGCCCTCTAATCTTTGACAAAACAGAAAAAAACATACACTGGGGAAAAGAATCCTTATTCAATAAATGGTGCTGGGAAAACTAAATAGCCACATGTAGAAGATTGAAACAGGATCCACACCTTTCATCTCTCACAAAAATCAACCCATGGTGGATAACAGACTTAAACCTAAGGTGCGAAACTGTAGGAATTCTAGAAGAAAATGTTGGAAAAACTCTTATGGACATTGGCCTAGGCAAAGAATTTATGGAGAAGACCCCAAAGGCAATCACAGCAACAACATAAATAAATAAATGGGACCTGATCAAATTAAAAATTAGCTTCTGCACAGCCAAGCAAAGTATCATGAGAACAAACAGACAACCTACAGAATGGGATAAAGTATTCACAAGTTACACTTGTGATAAAGGGCTGATAACTAGAATCTATATAGAACTCAGGAAAATCAGCAAGAAAAGTCAAACAAAACTATCAAAAAGTGGGCAAAGGACATGAACAGAAACTTTTCAAAAGAAGATAGACTAATGGCTAACAAACGTGAAAAAATGCTCAGCATCTCTAATTTTCAGGGAAATGCAAATCAAAACCACAGTGGGATACCACTTATCCCCAGTGAGAATGGCTTTTATCAAAAAGTCCCAATACCATAAATGTTGGCATGGATGAGGAGAGATAGGAACACTCATACAGTGCTGATGGGATTGCAAACTAGTGCGACCTCTGTGAAAAGCAATATGGGGATGCCTGAAAGAGATACAAGTAGATCTACCATTTGATCTGGCAATCCCATTACTGGGTGGCTCCCCCAAAAACAAAAGACATTCTATAAAAAAGACATCTGCACTCGAATGTTTATAGCAGCACAATTCACAATTGCAAAGATGTAGAAAAAACCCAAGTACCCATCAATACATGAGTGGATCAATAAAATGTGGTATATGTATACTATGGAGTTCTACTCAGCAACAAAAAAAATGATGATATAGCACCTCTTGTATTATCCTGGATAGAGCTGGAACCCATTCTACTAAGTGAAGTATCCCAAGAATGGAAAAACAAGCACCAAATGTACTAACCATCAAATTGGTATTTACTGATCAACGCTTAAATGCACATATAGTAATAACATTCATTGGATGTCGGGCAGATGGGAGGGAGGAGGAGGGTATACCTAATGGGTGCAGTGTGCACCATCTGGGGGTTGGACATGCTTGAAGCTCTGAATTGGGTGGGGCAAGGGCAATAGACGTAACCTAAACATTTTTATCCCCATAGTATGCTGAAATAAAAAAAAAATATCACAATAAGAAAATATATTTCCTGAACTAAAAAGTCATTTAAGTTGTTGAAATTATTCCCTAAAACACATAAACCTGTCTTGCATGATTTAAAGAGATGATTAATTGAAAATGCTATATTTTTATGCTATATATACTTACCTTATCAAAATAAAAAATCTAACACTTGTTATCAAACGTCCCATTAAATATATACTTAAATATACAGCCGAAGTGAGTGGCAGCAGCACGGTGGCCACAGCCACGTGAACAAATAAACAGAATGGCATGTGCATGCAAGAAAATACTGTTATCCTTTAAAAAGGAGGGTACGCTGACACATGACACAACAGGGATGGACCTTAGGACGTTAAAGAAGTGAAATAAGCCAGTCACAAGAAAACCAATATTGTACGATTCCATTATATGAGCTTCCTAGATTAGCCACTTTTATAGAGGCAGAAGGAATGGTGGTTGCTAGGGGCTGGGCCAGGGAAGAATGTTCAATAAGCACAGAGTTTCACCTAGGGGAGATGAAAAGACTTTCATAGATGGATATTGTTGATGGTCGTGCAACAATATGAATGTACTTTATTCCACTGTACTGAACGTACGCTTAAGAATGGTTAATATGGTAGCAAAAATTAATTTAAGAAACTTGCCCGACATGCTACGGTTACTAAATTATGGATTGATTTGTTTTGTGCAAGTGCAGAATCAGATTCTGTCTTTATTTGAAAGTTTGGTATTTAGTCCATCACGATTTTTCACAGTTTGATTTTTTTAAATATTGCAATGAATATTGATTGATTTTTTAAGTGTTTAAAACTTGATCAATTTTCAACAATGAGGAAGGTTGGGAAAATGGAGAAACAGAAGTCCTCAAGTCAAAGAAATGAGTTAGGAGCATTTTGAGGTCCTTCCAGAAAGTGATACTGAGGGTATAATTAAAGATTTCATACATTTACTATGTATAGAAAGTGCATGTTAGAGATATGAGGTTTGCAGACCACAAAGTTTGGGCAATTGCAGAATATAGTTCGCAAGAAGAAAGTGTATTTCCATGATGTTTAAATCTACTTTCTTTGGTTAACAAAGGAAACCCCCCAAGCACTGTGCTGCCAGCACAGCGATGACATCCAAGCGATGCGGTCAGGGGTTGCTGGCATTTGAGTGGAGGATGGACATGTGACATGGGGACACGGGAATGCCCGTGGAAGACAGGGCCTCCTTCTGCCATGTAGCTGTATTGAATTAGACCATATCCTTGAGATTGAACTAGCATCCGCAACTCTGCAGCCACAGCTGCGGAATACAGAACAGTTAGGGCTAGAGCAGTTGGGGCATATCTGAGATGAAAATCTATGAAGATATCTTTTTGTTGGTACTGAAGAAGAAATTTATTTATGTTTATAACTGAGTAAATAACTTAATTTTATTTTCTCTCCTTTACCCAATAAAGGTTATATTTGTGGACTGATAAGAAACAGTCTCATTACAACAAAGTAACTTTGCACAGTTAATGAAAGTGTGCATTTAGCATTATACATTCACCTTGCAAAATAAATAAATGAATAAAGACATCCAAGAAAATCATTACTGTTTCAGTGTATAACTCTGCAAATTTGAACTAAATGTGCTAACAACTCCAAATTGTTTTGCTTCTATGTAGACTCAGTCCTTCCAGTTTCTCAACCTGAGAATATAGGCCCTCCTGTTTGCAAAGTAAAAATGTCTTCCTGGATTAACCAATGTCAGGGAAAACTATCTGATTTTGGTAGGTTTCAATGAAATTTGGTATGTTATAGACCTGTAATATTCATAATGAAATATGTAGGTTTTATATACTTAAATATATTGATATTAAATATGTGAATATATCAATGTATTTAAATATATCACTTTCTAAAGATACTAACTGTGCATGATGTAAGACAAGCACAAATAAAATGACACTATGTGCATTGTTTCCTCCTCACTTGTGTTGGTATCAGATGAAGCAAAATCACACTCTCATGTTACTTGTGATTGATCAAGAACTGGTATTTATTATGCAGATAAATCAGTATTCAACCTGAGAAGTATTTATCATGAAATTCTTGGAGGAGAGAAAAAGTTGACCTAACTTTATGTGCAAATTTAAACTTTTACAAATGGCAGATGAAGGGTTTGACATAGATTTCATTATTTTCAAAAAAGTACTTTTCAAGAAATATGTAACTCAAATGGAGCGCTATGGATGATGACAACTCCCTCATCTATTTCCCCATTTGCAGTGTCACTCCTCTTTGAAATCATGGAAAATAGGAGCACCACCTCATATTTCACTCTCCTGGGACCTTTTAACCACACCAAAGCCCAGCAATTTCTCTTTATGATGGTTTTTTTTTTTTTTTTAGACAGAGTCTCACTGTGTTGCCTGGGCTAGAGTGAGTGCCGTGGCATCAGCCTAGCTCACAGCAACCTCAAACTCCTGGGCTCAAGCAATCCTTCTGCCTCAGCCTCCCGAGTAGCTGGGACTACAGGCATGTGCCACCATGCCCGGCTAATTTTTTCTATATATTTTTACTTGTCCAATTAATTTCTTTCTATTTTTAGTAGAGACGGGGTCTCGCTCTTGCTCAGGCTGGTTTTGAACTACTGAGCTCAAACAATCCGCCCGCCTCGGCCTCCCAGAGTGCTAGGATTACCGTGAGCCACTGCGCCCAGCCTTTATGATGGTTTTGACAACTGTTTTCACCTCCCTGATGGGCAACGCCCTCATGCTTCTCCTGATTCACCAGGACCACCGGCTCCACACGCCCGTGTACTTCCTACTGAGCCAACTCTCCCTCATGGACATGATGCTGGTTTCCACTACTGTGCCCAGAATGGCTGCTGGCTTTCTGACAGGCAACAAGTCCATCTCCCCCACTGGCTGTGGGCTGCAGATCTTCTTCTTCCTCACCCTGGGTGGTAGAGAGTGCTTCCTCCTGGCAGCCATGTCCTAGGACCGCTATGTGGCCGTCGGCCACCCACTGCGATATCCTGTCCTCATGAGCCAGCAAGTGTGCCTGAGAATGACTTTGGAGTCTTGGTCCCTGGGGGCAGCTGATGGGCTCGTGCAGGGTGTCACCACCCTGAGCTTCCGTACTGCAGTGCACACGAGATCGATCATTTCTTCTGTGAGGCTCCCGCGCTGGTGGGTTTGGCTTGTGCTGATACGTCTGTCTTTGAGTATGTCATGTACATCTGCTGTGTGCTGATGCTCCTGGTCCCCTTCTCCCTCATCCTGACCTCCTACAGTCTCATCCTCGCTGCTGTTCTCCGCCTGTGCTCCACAGAAGCCCTCAGGAAGGCCTTTGCCACCTACTCTTCACATTTGGCTGTGGTGGGACTCTTTTACGGAGCTGCCATTTTTATCTACATGAGACCCAAATCCTACAGGTCAGCTGCTCATGATAATGTGGTGTCAGCCTTCTTCACCCCTATGCTGAACCCCCTCATCTACAGTCTGAGGAACAGTGAGGTCAAGGGTGCCCTGCAAAAGTGTACGGGTCAGTGTGTGGCCTTAAATCAAGAATAAGAGTACATTTATTTGCCCCAACGGTCAAGGCCGTACAAAGTGATTGTGTGGGATTCCACAGGGTGAAGGTATACATACACTTTTACATCTATATCTAGTGTATATGTGTTTTGCTTTGAATTGCAGATGAATCTTCACACTCTGGGTTCATTTACTGAGCTGTCATTATCAAATCAATTGTCAGTGATGTGAAATAAATCTGAATCTTTAATCCTTAGTAAAATGTTTCTATACCACATCCAACAGTAAATTTTAGAATTAAATATTCAAGTAATTTCTATGATTAATTGTTACGTCTGTTTCAAATGGAGGGATGGTTTACACGCAGTAGAATGCTCACACCTAACGTGTTCCCATCAAACAGCGTTGGCAAGTCCCCGCACTGGGAACTCTCATCCGTTATAAAGAGACACAACTTCCACCACCTCAGAGAGGACCTGCGCACCCTTCTCCAGGGAAACCCACACGCAAGATGCAGCCACTGCCCTCATCTTTATCCCCATTCTTTAGTTCGGGTTTTCCTACAATTTCATATCAATAGAATCAACAGTACGTTTTCTTTTTCATATCTTATTTTTTCCCTCAGATTAATATGTTTCTGAAGATTCCTCACGTTTTTTAATTGATTGGTAGTTTATTTTTTATTGCTATGTAGCATTCCATTTTCTGAATATATCACTGTTTGTTTACCCATTATTTTGCTGATGGACATCTGGGCTATTTTCAGTTTGAAGCTGTCATGAATAAAACTGCTATTAACCTTCTGTTTGAGATCATGTGTTTTTATTTCTCTTGGTAGCTGTATAATGAAATTTTTAGTTAACAGTTTTCAAAGTGATGGTTCAATTATACATTCCCACCAGAAATTCACAAAATTCTAGTTGCTCCAAATATTATCAAACTTTTTAAAAATTTTATCAATTCTAGTGACTGTAGCAGTAACCTATTTTGCTAAATTTGTATTTTGGTGATGACTGATGATGTTGAGGACTTTTGCATTGGTTTATTGCCTATTTGTGAAGTATATATTTCAGTCTTTGAAAAGAAGCGCCTGTCATTGTTCTAAAGCAAACACAACTTTGTGATTATCAAATAGACAATATATGACATTTACAAAATGATTTGAAAGGTTTGAAACAAAACTATACATTGGATTATTTGTTATTATTTGTTTTCTGACAAATTGGCTGCCATTCAGGGACCATTACTATTTTATTTAAACCAGGTATTTATGTAATATTTCTCTTCTACCTCTTCCATTTTGCTTGAATCTGTAAGTTTGTTTATTTTAATAATTCATTGTAACAGAATACTCCATTCCAATGGAGGAATGATGCCACTAAAAATCTGAAACTTTTTTTTTCCCTAGGAGGTACTTTTTGCTGAGCTATAAATGCCAGATGCACACTGATAAAAATAGGGCTGCCGACGAGTAGGGTGCTGAAGTTATATTTCTTGTCTTTTGCTGGTAAGTGATTATATACCTATAATAATTTTCAGGTGAGGAATATGGCACTTTTAAAAAGACTTGATAATTACAAAGAAAGTTAATATAAATATTTATATATCTATTTATAAATGTATATATTTTGTGATGTCCCAAATAAAGAGAGTAAGTATAAAAGTAAACTATAAGATAATGGTTTAAAATAATGTGTTTTGAGATTAATTTTTAAATTTGCTCTGCTATTTTTGTTTTAATCTGAACCCTTCATTCAGAACTTTTTCTTCCCTCGAAGAGTATTTTAGTCAAAAATGCTTTTCTTTCATCATACGAAATAAGGGTCAGAACAGTCTAGAGAACTGTGGGGGACAAGGGAGAACTTCCCCTTGCCCTCCAGATGGTCTCTGAAAAGTCAAGTAACAAAAGACGGATTGCTAAGAATAATGACATACAGATTTATTAACCTGAATGGGGGAGGGGAGGGAATCAGGGTTATTAGAGTAATAACCCAGTGGGGTTCGGAGGCTCATATACCACCTTGAGGTTATAGGAAGAACATGGGCTGAGACCATGGCCAAAAACAGGTTATGGTGGTACATCGGGTTGTAGTGTTCAGACAGGTTATGAGAGGGAGAGGAGAGGATACTTGGGTAGCAAAGGTGGTCTTGCTATGTAGAGGAAACCTCACAGGTAGCAACCCTCAGAGAGAATAGATGGTGAATGTTCCTTTCAGACTTTCAAAAGTCTTAGACTCTCAGTTAATCTTTCCCAGATCTGAACAAGGGAGGGCCTTAGAGAAAGCCTGGCTGCATCAGTGCAGACTTTCTCTACAGATGCAAATCTCCCCATAAAAACAGCTTTGCAGGGCTACTTCTATTTGCAGCTCCTCTGAGCAGCCACCTCAAAATATGTCAAAGAAATCTATTCTGGCATGAAATATTTTGATTTCCTTCAGGAGACAATATCAGGGTGCATGAGCCAGATCCAGGTTCGCAGGTCCCTGGAGTATTTAGAAAGTGGCACCTAGAGGTTATAGAAGAAAGTCTGGTGAAGGAATTTTTCCCAACCTGAATGTTGTTGTTCAGAGTATAAACCAGAACTCAGCCAATTTATCATATTCTAAACCTGGTTTATTCCTATAAACCAGCGAAACTTGATCATAGCATGATCTTACTATATATTGTTTCCGTATTCTCTTTAAGACAACTTAAGTGGATTTGGTTTAACCCTCACACAAATGGAGTGAGATAGAAAAGGGTAAACTTCTCATAAAACAACTATAATAACAATAATAATCATGAAATAACTTTCATTCATTCAGTACTTGCTTTGTGACTGCATTTGGCTTACTATTGTACCTTCATTTTATTCTTTCTTTATTTATTACAATAACCTTTTACAGTAGGTGTAGCGTTAATTCCCATTTACAAAAATGGAGACAAGCTCATTGGAGCAAAGGTCATTGTCTGCCTTCACACAGACCTGAACCCAGTTACCTGACTTTGCAAAGCTGAACTTGTCAAGCTGAAATAAGCAAAAAGATCAGATTCTAGTTTAAAGAGAGTTTATTCAACCACAATGTTTGAGGACGGCTGCCCAGGAAGCACAGATTCCAAAGAATGGAAGTCAATGTTTCAAGAGTAGAAATTTGGGATCATTTACGCAGATAAAGTTCAGGGACATTTAACAGATTTCAGCATCTTTCTATATAAAGCTTAATGCATAGCTACAATGATCTGATTATTGGAGGTGGTCTCTTTCTTTTGGTAAAAGTATGTTCAACATTCTTCAAGGAGGTTATAAAAGTCATGGTGTCTTGGGTGCCGTGTGGTCTGAGTTATGTGTGGGACAATAAAGCAGGCAATTAATCTAGAATAAAGATTGTAGATTGAAAGGGGGTTTCTGGTCTCTGCTCTCTCCTAGGAATTTACAGAACAAGATCAATAAAGTTAATCTATCATCTAAGAAACAGAAGTTGGAAACATGCTACATCACTCAGACTCCAGGGCTGATCTTTTCTCATGGCATAATAAATTTAGAGATTGTCAACAGAAAATACCAAACTCTGTAAAATAATTTTAAAAAGTTTATTCTGAGCTGAATTTGTGCAACCACAGCCTGGGGAGCATAGTCTCAAGAGGTCCTGAGAAATGTGCCTGAGGCAGCCAAGTTACAGATGGGTTTTATATATTTATGGAGAAAGGTATTATAGGTAAAACCATAAATCAATACAGGGAAGGTATACATACGTTCTGCCCTGAAAGGTGGGACATCTTGAAGCAGGGATTTGCAAGTTATAGGTGGGTGTTAGGGATTCTTCATTTGGCAGTTTGTTGAAAGAGTTCGGCTTTGTCTAAAGGTCTGGAGTCTGCAGGAAGGAATGCTCAGGTTAAGATAAGGGGTCTTCCATCTATCATGTGGTACTATACGAGGATCAGGTTGGAAAGTAAGCCATGTTATACCAGGGTAAGAAAAACCTGTTTAATGAGATTTTATTATTTGTAAGGCATGGCTCACCAGGCCTCTTAGAAAATAATTTGGGCAAGAGAATAGAAAAAACTCAGAGTTCAGACCTCCAGGGTCCTGAAATGTTATTTTTTTATACACACGCAGGAAAGGGCCAGATGTAATAGTAAAAGTTGACAGCTTCCCCCCTCACAAATGTACACACTCATGGGAAATAGCCATCCTTTTCCCTCCTAAAGTTCAAGGGGTTGTCAAATGGTTTTCTTGTGTTGGGAGAAATAGACAGAAATTTGTAGGGAAAACGGTGTATTACTTATGAATGTGAGTTCTGATTCCAGGACTTCTGGACTGGAAACGTTGGTTAAACTGGTTAACCTGAGAATGTTGACTGATCTCTGTGAACCTCATGTGGTTCTTTGATGACCAAATAAAATAATAAATGTGACGTGCTTAAAATCTTGCCTGACATTTAAAAATGCTCAGTAAGATTTGGCTTCCATAATAATTACGAACAAAACAATTAAATGAACTTCATGTCTTTTGCTATATTCACTTACATATTTAGTTCATTTTGTGACTACTTGTCTCATGAATCTGCCAAAATGAATTTCAGTAGAATCTCTTAAATAAAACAAGTCTGCCACTTGTATCTTCCTCTGAAATAGGTGGACTATGTCTGTGGAATAAAGAATTTCATTCTTGACTCTAGAAACACTCTGCAATCTCTTAAGGAAATGAGGTCCACCTAGCAATCTGCCCCAGACCTTCTATCTAGTGTAAGGAACCGACCACAAACAAATCACTTACCCGACAGTGCTCTCTTGGCACCTGAAGGGTGGGAATAAAATATGCTAAGAAAAGAGGGCCTGATGGGGACAGGACCATGGAAGCAGCTTTTCCCTTTTTTCAACAGTTGCTTTTTCTTAATCTTACTGTATTTAGCCAGTGGCTACACAGACTCCATCTCACTTTCCCCTGTGAAACCAGCCTCTTCTTTTTAAATTTTAAAAATATTTTCATGGATACGTGATATTAATCGTTGTGTACATTTGTGGAATATATGTGATAATTTGATACGAGGATATAATGTGTAATAAGCAAATCAAAGTAATTGGGATATTGATCACCTTAAACAATTATTATTTGTTTGTGTTGGGAAAATTCCAATTCCAGCCTTCTAGCTATTCTGAAATACACAATTAATTGTTGTTAACTAGAGTCGCCCTATTGTGCTACCAAACACTAGATCTTATTCCTTCTATATAACTGTCCGTGTGTACGCATTTACCATCCCTCTCTGTTCCCACTTCCTGCCACCCTCCCCGGCCTCTGGCGACCATCCTTCCACTCTCCATCTCCACGAGATCAATTTCTTCTGTTGCACCCTAGGGAATGGCTGGTCTGTCATCAGTCTCTGCCCGCCCCACCTCCTTTCACACAGATATTCCTACATGTTTTCTTCCCTTCCTTCTCAGGCCGTCCCCTGGAGACATGGCCCCTCATGTTGCCCTACTAAAGGGTGGCTGTTTTCTCTCCGAAGCCACATGCACAGGACTTCGAGTTGAGTAGGTGTCTTCCATGCTTTCCCTTGCTGCTTCCAAACCACTTACCCCTTTCTCCCTGTAAACCCTCAGCTCATCTGAAGGAAATGGCTGAATGGAGCCTGGTCCAGTGCTTCCCAGTCACTCTCCAGGATGTGACATTCAGCACACATCTGAATGGACGAGCAATAGCCAGACACCATGAGAGAGGTCGGGGGATTTGAGCGTAGTGTGTTCAGTGTGAAAGGTCCCGGCTACACTGTGCGTGTGGCGTGGAATTGGTAAGGTGATGCATGCAGGGAGATGAGGGCCTAGGAAGACTCAGGGGTCAGGTCACGTAGGGAGGTGCAGGTCGTTATCAGGGTGCACTGGCGACACCTGCAGTCACACCCTTATCGGGAAGTGGCAGAGAGTCATGTGACCATAAAGAGCCCAGCAGTAGATTAAACATGATGCCCTGGCAGAGCTGTCTGGTTCTGAGTGGGTGAGAGTCAGCCTCTCTGCAGAGAGCAAGGAGTCTCCATGGAGGAGAGAGTTACACGTAAAATCTTGGCGAATGGAGAACTTGAAGCCCTTATAATGTTGGGGAAGACAGTGTATGTGGAAGAAAGACTGTGAGTTATGAAAAGATGCCAGGTAAGTGCATTTATGTAAATTATAAATACTTCAGTTTTACTAGAAATGGGAACTGAAAGTAGGTAAATTTTATGGATTTTTAAAATTAAGAGAATATGACCCAGCAGAGTGTTTGCAAACTCCAAATTGTATTTCGTAATGAATAATCTAGAATTAGGAATAAAGTATATTTATGTGGAGAGAAAATAGAGCCATAAAATTAATTGAATTATTGTTATAATATTATAATATTTTCTGTTTCTTTCTATCAAAGTGGGTACTGCCAGGTGTGGTGGCTCACACTGTAATCCTAGCACTTTGGCAGGCCCAGGTGAGGGGAATCACTTGAGGCCAGGTGTTCGAGACCAGCCTGGGCAACATAGTGAGACACTGTCTCTACAAAAAATAGAAAAAATAGCCAGGCAGCATGGCATGTGCCTGTGGTCCCAGCTACTCAGCAGGCTGAGGCAAGAGGATCACTTGAGCCAAGAAGTTTGAGGCTACAGTGAGCCGTGATGACAACACTGCACTCTAGCCCAGGCAAGAGAGTGAGACCCTATCTCAAAATTAAAAAAAAATAAAAAAGCAAGTGCTAAGCATGTTGAGTAAAGCGTACTAGAATTATACTAAATGTAAGACTCCCCAAATTTAAAATGTAGTGGATGTGTTAACACCTAGCAAACAATTACTACAAAATACCTCACTAGCTTTCCTCATCCCAGATCAATTTATTTGCCTAATTTAGTGAGTTCTTTCTCATTAATACTTTCCTACTATAAATTCTGATTATAAAAATGTATAGCATTCTAATATATTCATATATGTGTATAAGATACTGAAGTGAATTTAAAAAGCAATAACTGTAAGACGTGTCACTAGTAAGCTAGATTCTCAAAAATCAATTGAATAAAGCAAATTTAATAGTGAAATTTTATTTAGATAAATGAAGTACCATTTGAAATTATTTGAAATAGCATAAAAGAAATATAAACTTATTATCTTTGACACATAATTTTAGTTTTGATTTAAATATAGAAAATTAGAAACTCAATGGTATTTAATACATTACTTTTACCAACACAAACTGAATAGTAATCTACATGTAACAAGCAAGATAATAGTTGACTACATTACTGTACATCAAGTTGAAATTTACTGTATTAAAAAGCAGAAATCCAGAAGTCTTTGATTGATGGGGATAGTACAGGGTTTCTCTGTTGCCAGTGAAGAAGTTGTGTTGGTCCCCTTGTTATATGCCGTGATTGTGGCCTCTGGAATCATTCTGTTTCTTCACTGTGCTCTTTTAACCTTGACATTGCCCTTGACATTGAAGTTTCTTTCCTTGTCCATAACCCTCATTGCCTGTTTGATCTATAAGAGAAATTGAATTTGTACAGTGATACACAGATTCTGTAGCCTAATTCCTGCTAATGCAACCTCAGTGGTCTAGAGTTACTTATAGTTCTAAAATTCAGAACAGTAGCAACCACATTTAGGGTTCCTTTGGCAATACAGGTGCTTCAAATATAGAGTTGGCATCTAGCCATTTCCATGAGACAGCACTATCAGTCAACATCTGGTGCCAAGGTAGAGTTTCTAATCTCTTGATTGTTCCCAACATTAATCAAATATCACTATATTGAATGAAGGTATTTTCAACAATAGGCTTGAGTGGGGACAAACTTAGCTTGATCCTTTATGACAAGCAAGGTGGCCATTTGCTATAGGACAGGTCTCAAGGGAAAGGGCTTGGGAAGGTTTGAGCCATGTAATCTTTTCCTTCTAAGGCTGGCACTCCACATCTACTACTCACAGATGCTTCCATTTTGGCACAAACAGAGCTGATGTTTGCAGTCCTGCAAGGCTGCTACGCATGAGACTTGGGTGACATCTATTTTATGTTTCAGGCAGACAAATCTTTTATCAACAAAGGTCATTTACTCAGCTCTGCTGACTCTGACTTGGCTTCATTTCACATTTGCTGGACTTTGCTATGTTTTCTTTTTTTTTATTTATTTATTTTTATTGTTTGTTGTTTATAGGGGTACAGGTGTTTAGGTTATGTGTGATGCCCTTGCCCCCCCTTCCCCCCAAGTCCCAGTCCCAAGCATGTCCATCTCTCGGAGGGTGCGCACTGCACCCTTTGTGTATGCATATATCCGTCCCCTCCTCCCC
>RJWJ010030338.1:0-19999 GCA_004363605.1 Indri indri | reverse complement strand
CAATTACCAAATTTGGCACCAAAATTTGCCACCAAAACTCTTGTGCAGTTCCACTTACTATCTATTAATATTTGCCATACAGTGAAAACATACCTAGGATATCCTGCTAAAGAATGAAGGTAGTCTGGTCATCTAAGCATCCTGGCTAATAGCCAACCAACTGCTACATGTAAGCAAGTACCACAGAGACCACAAAACCATCCAAATTAAATTACTGGCCCACGGACTCATGATTTAAATAAATTCTCATTGTTTCAAGCCACTAAGACTTTGGGCAGTTTACAGCCATAGATAATTGATACTCCCTTAAGTCAAGATTTTCTTCTGTAGTCACCGAGGACATCAGCGAGGACTCAGCTAATGAGTGGGAGTGATGACAAGGAGGAGCTGTCCAGAGAGTGGCCCCAGTGGCACCCTAGAAGCCAGGTGTCTGCCTACCTGGCAGATACAGAATCCATGAGGTGGCTGAAAAGCCATGCGTGCAGGGAAGGCTGCCCCAAGGAGGGAAGTAGCATGCTGTGTTGTGGTTTTTAGACTGTGCATCAACAGTGAGAGTGCTCAGCATATGTTTTTATTCAGTTTTAGCAGAAAGCCAGTTAAATAATCACTCTCCAGTTGAATGCTTACATGTAAGAATTTAAATCATATTTTAAATATCAATCAGGCTAGCAAGATATGCCTTATTGATGCTCTTGGAGGGTTAAGTAAATTGGAAACCATGTGGTGACATGTTAAAAACCACAAACATGATAACTACAGCCATTGACCCAGAAATCCCAATTCTGAGAACTTACTCGAAGAGAGAAAATCCACTGTATGTAAAATAGAACCTGGCACACAATAGGTGCTTGATAAATATTTTCTAATAAATTAATGAATAATTTTCAGATATTAACATTATAAATATAAAAACATATAGCTTGATGGAAAAAATCTTGTGTTATGATTACTTAAACACAACAACGTAGATAACAATGTTAACAGTGTTATTTGTACACGAAGCAAAGAAAAAATTATGAGTTTAATTTTCATACAGAATGAGTATTGAATAACACTTTTCCTTGCTTTCATTAGGAGTTATTTTAATGTCATTAAAATATTATTTATGAATTTTTAATCATCCAGTCAAATTTTGTTTATATGGATTAAATAGCATAAAGAGAAACACACTGGCTTTCCTGGTGAAAAAAAGCTAGTGGATTGTAATATAAACTTAAACCTTTGAAATTCTCACAGACTAGTTTAAATCTAAAGCTTAAACTAATGGCCTTAACAAATACGTAATAAATCTTGGTGGAATTAAAGTATTTTTCTAAAAGGTGAATCTTAAAGTCTGAATTAATCATAGAAGAGTTTCTGAGCTTGTAAATAGAGGAAGCCCAAGCACAAGGAGGTAATGACTATCCACAAAAGATTTATTTCTACATAGCTGCCCTCACCAAGCCAATGAGGAGCTGCAACTCCAGGTTGCACGGTGCACGTACCTCCGTTATAACAATTATCTTGTTACTTTGTCATTACCTGTTCACATATGTGTCTTCCCTATCAGACTATAAACTCCTTGAGGGCAGGAGAGTAGATATTCATAAATTTGTTGCATTAACAGAATTTAATAATCTGTGCTTGAGATTAAAATACCTTAGTTGCTAAAACTTTGCAAGAAATTTAATTTTTACATATTAAAAAGCATCATTTACTTACTTTGCATATTTATTCTCAAACATGTTCCACAAGAATTTGAGTCAGTTTACAATCAATGGATTTTCTATGTTGATAATTTTCTTATCTGTGAATAATGATTTTATTTATTCCTTTAAAATTTGGATGTGTCCTGTTTATTTCCTAATCCAATTTTGTGTCTAGAACTTCCAATAAAGTATTGAATAGAAACAAACAAAAAAAAGTACAAAAAGGAAAGGTAGATTACAATTCAAAATGTTTAAAGCCACAGAAATTTTAATTTGAATGTATAATCAAAACAAGGGCAATTGCAGAAAAGAAGAGAATCTCACCTCTACAGACCATAACTGGCATTTCCTGTTGATATTCCTGCCAGACAAGGCAAAAGGAGAAACACCGTCAGTTATAATTCTTATTTTTGATAGTCAAAAAATCAGTTAGGCAGTGGAAGAAGCAAATCATTTCTAGATTTTAGCTCTGAAAGAAATACTGATTAATCATTTGAATAATATTCTCTGTGGTATCACCAGAGCAAATGTAATAAAGAATTTCATAAGGTTATTTCTTAACCGCTTCTCTAATGAAAACCCAAAACAAAACACCACAGAGTAATTCAGCAAAGGCAATTCATAACAATTCATACCGAGACAACATTGTCCAAAGATACAGTTCTCTATCTTCTAAGCCAGGGATGAGCAAACTATGGACTCCAGGCCAAATCCAGCCCATTGTCTATTCTTGTAAATAAAGTTTTATTGGAACACAGCCACATGCGTTTGTGTACCTAGTGTCTATGGCTGCTTTTGTGCTACGATAAGTGTTGAGTAATTGCTATGAAACCATGTGGCCCACAAAATCTAAAATATTTACTATCTGGCCCTTTATAGAAAAGTTTTGTTAACCCTGCTTTAAATCAAACCTCCATTATTAATCACTTTTCTCCGTAGAACTTCTGATATGAGTTGCATAGCAAATAATTTGTTGATCAGAGTTGGATTCATACATTAGGCAGAACCACATGAAATTTTGAAATTTTTTGATCTACAAAAAGTCAATTTCATATGGTTCACTCTAACACTTAAAAAAATAAGATTTATATCTTACTATGAAAATTAAAGAGCCAAACAAATCTTTTACTTGGGTGGATAGCAATGCTTATATATAGGAGTAGAGTATGAAATATTGTTAAGCAAAGCCAGAATATTACTGAAGAAGAAATTTTAATCTCCCCACAACATAAAACCAGACCTAAATGCTACCATTTGCTTCCATACCAAATGAGAGAAAGAAAAAATATCGACCATTTCCATTAAAAGATTTAATTTAATGGCAAACTCAACAATGATAACTACACATTGACATGATGGTTTCTAGTGGATAATTGTTTGTATAGCTGCACAAAAGACTTAACATTGCACCCATAGAATTATCCTGGTAGTGGGGACATAGTAGATATTCAGTATATATCTCTTTAATTAGTTAATAGTACATAAAATTGTTTCATGAGATTTGGAACAAAAATGTGACTAGATAAGTCTACACACTGAAAATACTACAGCTGAAGTATCAGAGAATGTCTCACATAGAGTAAATTATTAATGATAGATGTTTATTTGAGAATAAGTTCATATATTTTTAAGTGCTTAATCAATATATGTTATTAATTTCCTAATATGTGCACACCATCCTGATGGCTATAGAAAAATATATGGCTCAGTTCCTTCATGCCAGGGACTTTAAATCTAGCTGGTGAAACACATATTAAAAAGGTAGAACACTAGCCTACAAGGCATGTCTTAATAAAGTGCCAAAGAATAAAATCGACAGTCAGTGAACCATTACATATTGTGTTGATTTCATTCTCTGTGAAAATCATACATGAAAGAGGTCAAGAAGCGTGGGATTCCAGTCTTAACTGTGACATTTCCTAGTGAGAATGTAAATTATTTTATTTAAGTGTTCAGCCTGTTTATTTTGCTGTACTACACACTCTTCAGTTCTTGAGAAGCCTGAAATAATTATCATACCATTAGTAACGACTAGTAGTGTTGTTTTAAGCACTAGGTTTCTGTGGAAGAGCTTCTGTGGAAAGAGTTCGACAAATGTTGGCCACAATTTGCATATTAAGGGGTTTTTTTTGGAAATATTTTAAATATCATAATACTTAAAACACTCCAAGGAATTCTATGCCAGATGTTAACACACTGGAAACCACCAACGCATTAACTTGTGCTTCCAGTTTGACTCTTTTGAATGAGTCTTAGGTTAAAAGTTCCTCCTGCAAGAGTATCCTGAAATTTCACATATGGTAGTAACATTCACAGAGCGTCGGGCAGGTGGGAGGGGGGAGGAGGGGATGAGTATATTCACACCTAATGGGTGTGGTGTGTGCCATCTGGGGGATGGACACGCTTGTAGCTCTGACTTGGTTGGGGCAAAGGCAATATATGTAACCTAAACATTTGTATCCCCCCTAATATTCTGAAATAAATATAAAAATAAAAAAATACAAAGTAATCTGCTGAAGACATCCCATTTGAAACTAATGTGGGGGTAAATTAGGAATTTTTTTGATAAAGTGCAAACACACACAAAAAAAAACTAAAATAAATTAGATGGTAAGGATTATATGAAATCACAAGTGCCATAGTAGCTCTGATTCCAAGTTTTTGTATCAATCGAAACAACCCCATTAGTTTCATTTATTGACTATATAATGAGTAAATTTGTTCAATTTGAACTTTAAGGTTATTTTTGCTAATAAAATATCCTTTATTTCTAGACAGTAGAGCTCCATTTAAGATTTTATTTGAAGGGAGTTATTTCCTCTAAAAAAAAATATCCACTGGAAAAGATGATATGAAAAGTATTTTCCAAAGCAAATATTATAAGAATCTCTCAGCAAAACTCTGCCTTATAATAGAAATATAAAACAGTTATCTTGTGCCCTAAGATTTTATAAAATCACACACTATACACACCATATATAAGAAAACTACCAAAATCTGCTTACTAGTTAAAAATATTTGCTCTTCCCACTTGGTTTTGCACAACACCTGCAATTTAATCAGGATGTTTTTGGGTGTGCCTGCACTTCCCTGCCAACATTTCAGTTTTGGGCAAATGCCAACCTGTAAGAGATTTTCATCTTGAGACTGTTTCCCTTCTTGCAACATCGGTTGTACTGTTGCCAAAAACATCAACCTACTGAGGGAACATCCCTTTTTACTCACTCCCATCCATTTCTGGACTCAAATAACAAACACTTAGTCCCACATCTGAATCAAGCTTTTTTTTTTTCTCCTTTTCATTAGTAATTCACCTAAAACAATCCTCGTTAACCTCATGGGTCAATCTTTTTTAACACGTTCTTAATACACTTAGCACTAAGCTACTTCCTATGTTTTTTTTCTCTTTGCTTTTGCCTTGTTTTTCTTTCGAAGAGGACTCATAAGATTTGGGAAGCCAAAATATCTGCCATCCTGAGAGAACTCAGCTCTCTAATTCTGCACAGAAGTAGAAAAGTCATGTGTTTCTACCCACCATGGTATTTTAAAATATTAACCTAAAAAGATGCTCCACATCATACGTCATCAAGGAAATGCAAATTAAAACAATAAGGAGATACCACTACACACCTGTCAGAAAGGCCAAAATCCAGAACTGACAACACCAAATGCTGGCAAGGATACGGAGCACAGGAGCTAATTCATTGCTGTTGGGAATGCAAAATAGTATAGCCGCTATGGAAGAGAGTTTGGAAGTTTCTTATAAAACTAAACTCTCTTAGCACATGATCTGGTAATCACTCTCCTTGGTATTTACCCCAAGGAGTTGAAAAATAACATGGTATTTACCCCAAGGAGTTGAAAAATAACATCCATATCAAAACCTGCACATGGATGTTTATAGCGGACTTATTCATAATTACCAGAACTTGAAACCAACCAATATGTCCTTAAGTTGATGAATGGATAAATAAATAGTGATACATCCAGACAATGGAATATTATTCAGGGCAAAAAAGAAATGAGCTATCAAGCTGTGAAAAGACATGGAGGAAACTTAAATGCATATTACTAAGTGAAAGAAGCCATTCTGAAAAGGTACATACTGTATGATTCCAACTATAGGAGATTCGGGAACAGGTAAAAGAATGGAAACAGTAAAAAAAGATCAGTGGTTGCCAGAGGTTAGAAATGAGAGAGGGAGAAATAGGCAGAGCACAGAGGACTTTTATGGCAGTGAAAATACTTTATATGGCACCATAACGGTAGATTGATGTCACTGCACATTTGTCCAAACTCACAGAATGTGTAACACCAGGAGTGAACCCTAATGCAAACTACGTACTTTGAGTGATTATGTGGTGTCAATGTTGGCTTATCAATTGCAACAATTGTGCCACTGTAGTGGGGGATCTTGATAATGGGGGAAACTATGCATGTGTAGTGGGGAAGGGAGTACATGGGACATCTCTGTACCTTCCTCTCAATTTTGCTGTGACTCTAAGACCGCTCTTAAAAAATTAAGTCTTTAAAAAAAATGTTATTATCCTCAGTACCTCTATACCAATAAAGACCTTTGTCCTTGCTCACATGATGTACACCCCTTACTAAATGTGATTAAATTTGGGTGCCAATTTCCTAATCAATGAAATGCTAGGGAAGGCAGTTCTGATCACCAATGACTCAATGTGTTAAAAGGTCAAACCTCAACTGAAACAATCCTGTTGAAGATAGGTATGGTTTCCGGAGAAAGGAGTTTATGGACAAGAAAGCTATATTTATCTAGATCTAGGTCTGTATTCTGTTAGAAAGACTTTTGTTTTTCATCACTGTTGCATTTTTAATATCAGAGCAAACTATGATTGCTTCAAATTGCTCAAAGATGTTAAATATTTATACTTTCTCGGAAGTCTTAAGATCAAGAGGAAAATGCACCTAATAGAAACAATCTGCTGTGGTCAATAGGCCTGGTTTGGACTGTGGTAGATAATATTATTCACTATAGTGAATTATTTAGACTTGAACATTCTAAAGAGTGGAAATACTAAATAGCTGAATTCTGTCACACTCAATAGTTATTTGTATAATACTGAGGACACAATATTATGAATTTAAAAAAAACAACTATCCTGAGTTTGTTTTCCTGGTATGTACCAGTTCATTGCATAGATGGAGTAAAAATTAGAGGCAAGTTTACCTTCAAATATCTAAAAGATGATAATAATATATGAGATAAACATGTCCTAAGACTAAAGAATAAAATGGAAACTCTTTACTGTTGCCTTGAATATACTTCTCCATACTTACAAGCTTTTCTCCTTAGCTCATTACACACAAGCCACGCTGGACTTCTTTTGGTTCCTCAACACACTTTATTTCATGCCTGCTTAAAGACTTTCTACCTGCCATTCCTTTTTCTGGAATGTTCCTCCCCTATTCTTCATAGGATTTAACCACAGGAGCAGGGACTTTTAAAAGCAGGGACTTGGGAACCTGAAAACCAGGATGCAGCGAATTATTTACGTAAAGGACTAGAATATAATTAAGTGCTCAATAAATATAGATCACTGTTGTTCAGGTTGTCATTGTTAGCCTTCTGTCCTCAGCTCCGATATTACTTCCCCACAGAAGGAAGCCTTCTCCGAACACTGAGTGTGGAGTTTCTCCTACCACACTTCCTTCCCCAACCCGGTCACTCTCTGTCACATCACCCTTTTCTCTTCCTCTCTCCAAATGAGGATTGCCTAAGGAAAATTTTATAGGAAGGCTAAAGTCTGGAAGGACTAGCTTTATTTCTAATAGTCAGAAATGCTTTCTCTAGTTTCCATAGGTCAAAATTGTTAAATCTGTCACAGTGATGGTAACAAAAAGTGAGCGCTTATTTTTAAAGAGTAGAATGACAGCACGGTGTTTGTTGTTACAGGAAAAAATATCCAGACCACAGAAATCTGTGGTTATATGCAACATGCTTTCCTATTTTGTGCAAGTACAGACAGTAATATCTTTTTGAGACAGTGACTAGGAAGGTAATAGGAATATTCTTTATATGTTCAAACCTAAGATAATTACATTGAGTAATTTATATTAAATTTGTGTGGGAAGGATAGATTGAAAGGAAGAGAGTCTTAGAAATGATAGTCCAGCCTCCTGTCAGGACTATAGTTCTTCTCTATGCCTTCTAGAAAATTATAAAATTTTTACTTTATGAAAATCACCACCCAAAAATATGACATTGGCTGAAAACATAAACATATTTCAGATGTTGCATAAAAATTGCCCACCTTGCAGACAGATCAGGAAGGCAATGCCTTTGGTGCCCATATGAGAAAAGTCCTGGGGTAGAATTGATGGTTGCTCTAACCAACCCATCCCCAAAAAAAACACCCTGAAATTCCAATATTCACTTTTCCCATCCCTTCCTTTCTCAGGTCATTCTTTCACGCCTCCCCATTTTCAGATCAAACAAGAAAGGGAGAACATTGCCAATGTAAGGTGAATTTGGGTCAGGATATTTTGAAAGAATCAATTCTTTCTTCTCCCCACACTTTAATCTCCAATCTAAGATCACCCTGTTGGAGATGTTACAAGTGCAGATCTCTTGATTTCTCTAACAGTGATCTTTCCACCAAGCATTTTTCCAGTACTTCTCACCATAACAACTCCACTCATCACAGACAACCCAACCTTCTTATTTCACAATCGTTTATTTCACAAACAAGAATCCTAAAGCCAAGAAAGAGTGAACAACTTATCAGGTTTATTCCAAATCAGAAAAGACGATGATATGGAACTCATGCCCAATAAATTTCTTGACTCATGGATGAAATGGGAGACAAGTTGCCTCATTTCATGTTTTGAAATAACTAAGTATTTATTCTCAAGTTTGCTCTTATAAGGGCCCCTAGGATAAAGAGCAGCCTGACTCTTGCATAACCATTCGGAGTGGAAGAAAGGGAAAGCCTTTTTCTGTGAGGGTGGGTGGGAGGCAATTAGGAGGCGGAGGGATGGGTGGAGTGGGCGGGAGACCAGCCATGAGGAAGGACGCTGCATGGGTTGTGAAGAAACAGCCAGTTCTAGGGCCAACTGGTCTGACTCAGACCCCCAAAATACCATTATCATCAACTTTGTCTTTGCAAAAGAAAAGTTGGATCCACAAATGAATATGCAAGCACTTGTTAGATCAGTGGAATAGATCTTCATACACACACACACGCACATATATCATTTATTCCACACTCTCCGTGTATAACACCCTATGCTAGGAGCTTTGAATTCACTATCTTATTTTATTTTTACAACAATCCTAAAATGAAAGTATTACTATCTTCATTTTAGGGCTGATGCAAATAAGGCTTAGGGAAATTAAATAACTTCTCCAAGATCACACAGCTACCACACAAAGAAGCCAAGCTGCTAACTCAGATCAAGCTCCCTGATTCTAAAGCCTTAAAAACAGATAGCTAAGTTCCCATATGGAAAAAAAATGTCCATTTCCATAGAGAAAAATTGTACACCTATGTACACATCTGACTTCATTGCCACAAGCTCCTTGAGAGCATAGATTTTGTTTATTTTCATAACTACATCTTCGAAGCAGCCTACCCCAAATCCTGGCACATGCGTTCAATAAATATGTGTTTTATTTCTATTTCAATGCTCACAGTAGCCAGGCGTTAATTGTAATTAATAATAATAACAACAGGAAGTGATAGATAAGTGGCAGCAGTGGAATCTCTGCCCCTACCACCACTTGAATGTCTCCAAAGGATCATGGGCAAAGGAAACTACAGGAGGCAGCTTGGAGAGCAGCCTGAGATGAAGGAGTAGTCGGAGGATCCCATCAAAGAGCCACAGGGTTCACACGCCCTATACTACTTTCACCATTAACCATGTCACATGGAAGGTAGTGGGTATGGGTGGTACTATTACTGGCACAATTTGGGAGAGACTTTTTTGGGCTTCTGAGGCCATAACACTTTTCATAAATAGTGCAAAACCGCATTGTGCATACATTTGGGTCTGTCCTCTTTCAGCATCTTCCTTTCATCCCCATCACATTCTTCCAAAGGCAACCAGCATCTCTCGGTACAATTAATTCAGAGTTTTCAAAACAAATACATTGACTTCCCTCAATCTCTCTTTATTAAACTTATATGCTACAATAAGTTAGATCCACCATAAATTATTCTATAGCTCTTAATAGGCTGTCCTCACAAAGACATTTGAGAAATTAGATTACACACATGATCTATTTTATTCTCCGTGAAAAGAATATGGGAGAAGAAATCACTTCTGATAACATGTCCTTTTCAAACTTTCTCTCAAAATGATCATATTTTCAATTATTAAATGGTCAAAGGATATTTGCAGTGTACCGAAGTCTACTAATATTTGCTGCTTACCAAAGAACATTTGATGTGTACCAAACTCTACTAGACGATTTTGAGAATTCAGAGAAGTGTAAGAAAAAGTCCCTGCCATTGCGTTTAAAATCTAGGTGGAGAGGGAAAAAGCACCACACATCAAGATAAGCAGGATAAGAAGAGCACGTGCAAGCGTCAGGTGAGTAACAAGCGTTACAGAAGAGGAGAGGAGAGAGCTAACCGGCTTTTGCCTCAGGTGGTCAGAGAAGTTTCCATGAAGGAGACAAGATATGATCTATTAATAGAACTTGAAGGATTGGTTAACAGGGGGGGAAAAAGTAATTATGTGTTAGCTCTGTTAATAACTATACTATGCTGTGTTTCTTCTCTGACTTTTGATACTTTCCTCAAATCTCTTTTTCACCTCAGTGGCCCCATGAAAACTATAAGTCATCTATGATGCCTCCCGCTGCCTCACTTCCCTACATCTAACTGGCCAAGGAGTCCTGTAGATTTTGCTCACACATGAATCTCAAATCCAACAACTTTTCTCCATTTCCACTGCCAGCACCCTAGCCTGCAAGACCACCACATTAGCCTCCTACCTGTTTCATGAGAATACTTTCGCCTCTCTCCAAACCCTCCTCCTCACAGTTGCCACTGTAATCCTTTGATAATCACAAATAGGATTATTTCTGGGCCCTAGAAAAACACAGAATGCCTTTACCATGTTCCTAAAGTCTGTGTGTGTTTCCGGTCCTCATTGGCTTCTGCCCTCACATTCAGCCATTCTCTCCTGGATACAAACACCAACCCGTCTGGACCTTAGAGCTGCTGAACTCACCAAGTATTCCCTGCCCCAAATGCTCCTGGATATTCTTCCCCTCAATATTCACTTGGATGACTTCTATTTAACCATCATATCGCAACTTAAAAAGCCTCTCGTAAGAAAAGCTGTGTCATACCCCAGTTTAAATTATCAATTCCCCCCTATTCCTGATAACATCTCTCAAAATGTTCTCTTCATCACAATTATATATTTAGGATTTTACTTAAAGACTGTTTCCCCATTAGTCTCTAGACTCAGTAATAGCAGGAATCATGTACATTTTACTCACCACTGTGTTCCCAGTGTCTAACTCCCAACAAAACACCAAACAAATGAATTACTCAATTTCAACACTCAAATTAGTTTTTATTCTTTACCACCAATGCTGTTCCACAGTTTACTGTAGGTATCAAAGCAAAGATTGTGCTTAAAAAGATCTACGAGTTTTTCAAAATTAAAGGATTGCGTATATTTTCTTTTCAGTCACTTTCATGAGATCTGCCTCTTCTTTCCTTTCAAACCTAAAGATTTTCAAAAAATAAAAATCCCATGCATCACGTAGCTTGAAAAGCACTTTATTCCACACTTTAACTTACTTAATGTCTTTTAAAAATTATTATTCTTTCTAGTTTCACTTATTAACTTGTTTCAAATAAGCAAAGATAAATCACAAATCTGGAAGTATCTCTCCTTTTAAGGTTAATCTCCAGAAAAAAGAAAAGCAAAACCTTCGAGAATCCTTAAATGAGAAGAGAGATAAAAGAGAACTCGTATCTCTAGAGATATTGAGAGAATGGAAAAGCATGGTGCCTTTAAAATTCTAGTAAGAACTTATTTCCAATCAAAAATTCTATATCCAAATAAACTATTATGTAAATATGAAGATTAAATAAACACCTTCTCAAGCCTTTAAGATTTTTAAAAAATTGCCTCCTCATAGACCTTTTCTCAGGAAGCTACTGGAGAATGTTCTTTGCCAATATGAAGTAATAAACCAAGAAAAAGGAAGATATTGGATCCAAGAAATACAAAGAGAAGACATACAAAGAGAAATTAGAGAATGGTGTTGAATATCAGGTCTAAGGGACAACCAGTTCAAATTGGAACAAGATCACACAAGACTGCAGCAAGAATCTCAAAGACAGAAGGAAAACTTAGATTACCTAACACTTTAACCACATTAAGAGAACTTTCACACTTTGTGAAAATTTCTTTATTAGCATAGGACATAAATTGACAAAAAAAAAAAAAAAAAACCCTAATACAATTTTAAACTCCAGGAAAAAAAAAAGATTTAGGGGAAAAAAGTAAAATCATGTTTATAGGTTTTGCTGGGATATGTAGCATGTATATAGTCATAGTAACTTAAATCCTGATTATTAAATTAACCAAAAATTGTGATACACACACACATACATACTAGGGAGAAAAAGTCTCTTAACCTTGAGTACTCTAGAAAAATACGAGCCAATAAAAGAATGAAAGTACCGAGGCTTAATTGGAGAGGTACAAACTCATCTCAGTGAGAGAGAAGAAATGAGGCAGAGTAAAAAAGATGGAAAACAATAAAGACTATATGTTACAAGCTGCCCTCTCACTGGTCAAAGATCACCCATAGAGATAACTCCCCCTCATTTCTGAGTTGGGTCATCTGGCCCCTCCAACAGCCACTAGGGATGCTGAATCACATATTCTGAGGATTGAAGCTGCATTTGAATCCAGATGAGATAGTAAGAGCCAGAAATTTGGGGCATTAGACTAGTTGCCTGGCTGTGCTACTGGCAGCCAAGAGGAAGGGCCCATTTCCAGGACAAACGACTGATTATCTCCTGGGAGCAGCAGCATAGTCTGGGGAGCAGACGGCACCAGGAGAAACTGAGAAAACACATAAGACTGGTACCCAGGGAATAAACCAATATTGTATTATAGAAAGAGAAGCCAAGGGAGCCAAATTCTAGGATTATTTTGAGATAATGTCTAAATTTTAAAAATCAGAGACGCGATTAGATAGACAGATAGAAAGAGAAACATCAGAAATACCTAAGAGGTAAATCTGGTTACCCTTGGAGAACATCACACTTTGCCATGAGGGGCAGAGCAAAGACAGCCTAGTAGTATGGTTTTCATAATTAACATATGTTCAAAAATTACAGTTAGGTTTAAAGTAGAATGATTTTCAGCAGCAGTGGCAGCCTCTGGAGCAGCCAGGTATACAGAAGGTGAGCGTGGAGATGGGAATGGTTGGGGATAAGTCTGGGGACGTAGGTTGACAGTGGATTGCGAGCCATGCTAAAGACTGGACTTGATCCCGCAGGACTTGAGGAGTCAATGAAGAATTTAAAGCAGGAGAGAGATGGGATCCTACTTGTATTTTAGAAAGACCATTCTGGCTGTACTGCAGAGAATATATTAAATGGGGAAAGGCCTGAAGGCAGGGTGTTCCTTCAGGAATCTGATGGCATAGTCACGTAGAAAGATAGAAGGCCTGAACAAAGTATAGTAGAAACAGGGAGAAGAGCAGAGGAGAGATCCATCAGTTATGAAGGACCTGTGGACCAATTGAAACCAGTCTCCATTCTGAGCTTGGGAGAGGTTAGGGATGAGTGGAGCAGAGAGAAGCCAATTGTCCCTGATGGAAGTGGAGCATATGGCATTACTCTTGGAAACATCCTAACCTGCCTTCCTATGTAATCTAGTGTGAAATTCGCCAAAGAAGCTTCTATTCCTGTGACAAACCTATTGTGCCGTCTGCCAACTTCTGTCACTGTTATTTCTTGAATATTTCAAGTGAACATTTATAATGATTGCAATGGTGCCTTTCTAAATTACTAAGTGGGAGTGAGTTGCTATGAAAAGTGACCTCTTAAAGGAAGATATATTCTTAAATGTTAACTCCTCTTTAGGTGACATTTCTTCCCTATAAAAAAAGCCTTGCTCTTACCCACACTGGAAGTGTCATTTCTGACCCACTCATCCTATGCTGCATGTCAGTATTTCCCCATCTTCTGTATTCAGCAGTTACAGTTTCTTCTCCTTTCACGCCATCATGCACACTGCCAATAAATTTCTCTTCCAAAATTCCTTTTTAATCATGTTATTCATTAATGTAACATCCACAGGAATTTTTTCTTCCCTGCGAAGTAAATGAGTACACTCTGTGTAGTGCTTTTTCTCATCATTATTACCATTAATCATCCCAACAATCTGGGGAGGAAAGTATCATCATTGTCCTCATTCTATAGTTAAAAAGCTCCAAGGTGAAACAGCAATTTCTGAGTCAAAATGGAACAATTTTCTACCTTTTCCCCTTACTCCTATTTAGTCTGTTTTCTAAGGCTCTTCAAAATCTGCACTCTTCCCATGAATCTCTGTTGAAATGTTTTCAAGTGGAGAGATCTATGAACCTCTCCGGGATTCCTTCTGGTATCCATGGGTAGGCTTCATGTACATAAAGGCCTACAAATGTATATAAAATTTTGCATTTATTTTTCTATGGGTTTTTTGAAGAGGAATTCAAAGTATTTATTAAGTTCTTAAAGGTATCCATAGTCTTAAAAACTGAACAACACTACTCTGCAGGAAAACCGCTCTCGGAGATGGGGCTACTCCCCTTCCAACTCCACTTTGTCTCTGGTTCTTTCCTTCAGCCTTGGACAACTTCTCCACTCATAAAAAGCCAACTTTCTCTCCAAGATGGGGTGAAATCTCTCTTCCTCTATGTAGTCTTTTCAGGCCACAGTGACCAATTTCTCCTCTGAACATTTAGCAGTCATGTCCTATATAACAAATCTAATAATTAATGATAGACCATGTGGTGGCATTGCTTGTGTTGTTGTATACTTGGTTATTAAGTAACTCTGTTTGTTACTTGCTTTATCATTTAGATTTAAGAATCTAGCGTCTGAGACTTTCTCATACTCCACAGCATCTTGCCCAGAGTTCTACATAGCATGTATGTTCAATAAATATTGGATGATTTGTTTGGGGACTAGCTTCTTCTCATAAAAGTGCAAGCATCAGTCAGGTGTTTATTAAAAGCCCACAATTTGCCAGGGCCTGTCATAGAGGTGGACAGATGGGCGTGCTCCCCACCCAAGCTAGCAAGAGAACCATTTGGCCAGGGCCCTATATTCTCAAGGAGACACACAGTGAAGTAAGTGCAGAGGACATGAGAGAAGGCCATACCCCAGGAGATGTGTAAGATCTACAAAAGACAGGACTTAGAGACCCACCAGGTAAGGACAGTGAGGGAATAGGAGTCAAGGATACCAGAAACAGACAGACGGGGATTGCCCCACAGAAGGATCCGTCACATGGCAGAGGTGATGCAAATCAGCCTTCCCTTTATGACGTAGGGACCATCTCCATATCTGTACACTGCACTAGCTTAGGATCACACAACAAATGTCCGTATGACACTTATTGTGAGACACAGGGACACAGAAAGAGGACTGAAAATTTTAAACCTATCACAATTTTAACATACAGGTGAACTAAAACAAAAAAGACCTGAAGAGGGGGTGGAACAAGGTAGCCAAATAGACACTTCCAGCAATCATCCTTCTGCACCAACACCAAATTCAACAACTGTCCACGTAAGCAAGCACCTTCAGAAGAACCAAAAATCAGGTAAGCAATCACACTACCTGGTGTTAGCTTTATATCAAGGAAAGAGGCACTGGAGAGGGCAGAAAAGATAATCTTGCAGTGCCTATTCTGCCCCTCCGCCACCCCCTGGCAGTGCTGTGCCAATACGTAGGGTGGAGAGAGAATCTGAGTGCCGGGGGAGGGAGACTGAAATGATTGTAGGGCTTTGCATTAAAACTCAGAGCCACCCTGGCAGAGGGGAACACAGCACAGGGCAGAATTCTGCCAGTGCTCACAGAGGGAGCATTTAGTCCCGCCTGGCCAAAGGGAAATCCTCCAACCCGAAACTAACTCAAGTTCCCCCTAGCCCCACCAGCAGCTGACAAAAAACGGCCTGAGGCCTGGACTAAATTTGTAAGGCAGTCAGGCCACAAAGGCTGCAGTCTTGGGGCAATTACAGCAGCTGTGCTGGCTCAGAGCCAGGAGACTTGGGGTGCACATGACCCAGTGAGACACGAGCAGTGGCAGACAAGCCAGTGCCTGTGTCACCCCTCCCCCAACTACAGGCAGTGCAGCTCAGGGAGAGTCTTCTCCCACTTGGGGAAAGGAAAGAGAAGAGTTTAGAGGACTTTCTTGCAACTTGGGTAGCAGCTCAGCCACAGTAAAAGTACCAAGCAGACTCTTGAAGCCCCTGAGTCCAGGCCTCAGTTCCTACAACACATTTCTTGACCCACCCTAGGCCAGAAGGAAACATACTGCCCTGAGGGGAAGGACCCAGTCCTGGTAGGATTCACCACCTGTTGACTGCAGAGCCCTTGGGCTTTGAATAAATATCAGAGGTAGCCAGACAGCAGTCACCATGGGCTTTGGGTGAGACTGGGCCGCACTTCGGGTGTGACTTGATGCTGGTGGCCAGGAGGGAGTGCCCATGTCTCTCCTCCCCCAGCTCCAGCAGCCCAGCACAGAGAGTGAGGGAAGACAGTGAGAAACTTTGTCCGATTATCCAGGGAATTCTCTTGTATCTTACCCAAGTCCACCAAGGCGGTGCCACAATTAGTCTATAAAGTCACAGCATAACTGGGCTTGGGGGCACCCCCAGTGCTATATGGCTGCAGTGACCAAAGACTTAGGTCACAACACTTAATTCCCTTTGACTATCTGGAAAGCCTTCTCAAGAAGGATGGGTTGAAATAAGCCCCAACTGCAAAGATTAAAATAAATACCTAACTCTTCAACGTCCATTGACAAACATCCACTATCATCAAGAATCCCCAGGAAAACATGACCTCACCAAACGAACTAAATAAGAGACCAAAGGCCAATCCTGTAGTGATTGAGATGTGTGACCATTCAGACAGAAAATTCAAAATAGCTGTCCTGAAGAAGGTTGATCGACTTTAAGACAACACAGAGAAAGAATCCAGAAGCCTACCAGAGAAATTTAAGAAAGAGATTGAAATAATTTTTAAAAATCAAGCAGAAATTCCAGAGCTTAAGAATTCAATTGACAGTGACAATAATCAACAAAAAGTTAGGGTACACTTTAAAATAACTAAAAGAGTGGAATTGGAGTATTCTTAACACAAAGAAATGATAAATGCCTGAGATGATGAATGTTCCAGTTAATTGGATGTGATGAATTCACATTGTATTTCTGTATCACAACATCACATGTACCCTATAAAGACATACAACCATTATGTACCCATGATAATTAAAAATGAAAAACAAAAATTTAAAATGTGATTGTTTTACCAGAACTGCCCCAAGAAGAGGAAAAAGCCACTCTGGGTCCATCCAGCTCAGTTGACCTTGGACAGGTCCCCTTCATCTTTCAGGGCCTCAGTATGCTCAATAAAAAACAGGAATTCAGTTGACAAACTGAGAAATGCATCAGAGTCTCTCAACAACAGAATTGACTAAGCAGAAGAAAGAATTAGTGAGTTTGAAGACAGGCTATTTGAAAATACACAGTCAGAAGAGAAAAAAAGAATAAAAAAGAATGAAGCATGCCTACAAGATCTAGAGAATAACTCAAAAGGGTAAATCTAAGAGTGATTGGCCTGAAAGAGGAGGTAGAGAGAGAGATTGGGGTAGAAAGTTTATTCAAAGAAATAGTAACACAGAACTTTCCAAACCTAGAGGAAGATGCTAACATTCAAGTGCAAAACAACCATAGAACACAAAGCAGATTTAACCCAAAAAAGGCTACTTCAAGGCATTTAATACTCAATCTCCTAAAGGTCACAGATAAAAGAAAGGTCCTAAGGAAAGCAATAAAAAATAAAAAAGTAACATATAAAGGAGCTCCAATATGTCTGGCAGCAAACTTCTCAGTGGAGACCTCGTAGCCCGGGAGAGAGTGGCATGACATGTTCAATGTGCTAAAGGAAAAAAAACTTAACCCTATAATGTTATATCCTGCAAAAATATCCTTCAAATATGAAGGAGAAATAAAGACTTTCCCAAACAAAAGCTGAGAGATTTCGTCAACACCAAACTCGTCCTATAAGAAATGCTAAAAGGAATTATTTAATCTGAAAGAAAAGGGACATCAATGAACAGTAAGAAATCATCTGAAGGTGTACAACTCACTGGTAACAGTAAGTACACAAATATAAAATGCTCTATTGCTGTCATTGCAGTATATGAACCACTTATATCTTGAATAGGAAGACTTAATGACAAACCTATCAAAAATAAATACAACAACTGTTTGAGAGATAGATAGTATAAAAATATATAGATAGAAAGAAACAAAAAGTAAAAAAGTGTGGGGGTGATGATGTTCAAGGGTAGAATTTCCATTAGATTTCTCTTTGCTTGTTCATCTGTTTATTTGTAAGCAGAGTTGTCATATGTCTAAAATAATTGGTTATAAAATGTTTTTTGCAAGCCTCATGGCAACTTGCTTCCCTAGATAGCCAGTAAGTTCACTTTCTCACTTCATTCACACCTCTGTTCCAATGCTTCCTCTTCAGACCTTCCCTGACTAACCCATCTAAGACAACACTCCCAGGTCCTCTCCAACCTCTTACTCTGATTTATTTTTCAGCATAATTTGCCATTACCTGAAATTTTGCTTACCTTCTTAAGCAAAGAAGGTAATTAATTACCTTAATTGTTGCACTTCACACTTTTTTAAGGTTATGATCATTTTATTATGAAAACAAATCCAATGACATGTAAGCACCATGACAGATACTTTTTGGTTTAGTTCACTGCTATTTCCCAGTGCCTAAAATAGGGCCTGGCACATAGTAAGTGCACAACAAATGTTGAATAAGTAGTTCAACAAATACGTTGAGCTTTATATTGTCCAAAGCATTGTCCTAGGATAGTAATAAGATTGATCGTGTTTAAGGCAAACATGTAAAAACTACTGTGCAGTATGATACATGCCGTAGTAGAAATAAATTAGGGGGGACTATTGGAAGACAGAGGAAGGTGAGTAACCTATGGGGCTAGGTGAAAAATCACAGATTAATTCAAAGAGAAGGGGATTACCCCTCATCCCTTTTCTATGCTGACTCAAATGTCAATCCCTCTATGAAATCACTTCCATCTGAGTCCCCAGGCATATCAACCCCCTGCCAGCCCCCTCTCAATATTATTTCCTATGTCCCAGCCAGGAAATCTCATAGCTCTTCATTCATAGAACTGGTAGAACATTTCACACATACAGGGATCCTTTGCTGTCTGAATTCTCACTACTCATGTCTTTGCTCAAATGAATTGCAAACATTTTTATGGAAAATTCACTGTCTAAATTAAAAATCTGATGTATTAAACATGCATGGCACACTAGTGAAAATGTCCAAACTGCACAGGACGGCAGGCAAAAGGACATGTCTCAGCAAGTTCCTCATGCTCCCTTTGTGTAAATCTACGACAATCATCTTCCCCACATTTTAAGAGAAAATGTTTTCTAAAAAAGTGAGAAAGCCTGTAAAGAAAGTAGGCAAACCTAAGAGGTCTAGAATAGCCATACATCTGAAAGAAAATAGAAATGCGAACACGTACATCAAAACAGAAGCCTGGCTATGCATGTGTCACCATTCGTGCATAATGATTTTTCTAAGCATTGTTAGTTTTAGAAAGTTTCTGCATGTTGTATTATTTTTTGGAAACCAGAGGAACATCTTAGTATACTGGATTAATAGTCACTATGGTATACCACTAAGCAGCATGTTAAAATAGAAGAAGACATTGAACATCTTCGAGGATCAGAAAAAAGAGGTAAAGAAGGAAGGAATCAATTCAGAGGAGGAATGGAATTTAAAAACAAGTGCACACAATTCACAATTGCAAAGATGTGGAAACAACCCAAGCATCCATCAATACATGAATGGATTAATAAAATGTGGTATATGTATACCATGGAGTACTATTCAGCTTTAAGAAACAATGGTGATATAGCACCTCTTGTATACTCCTGGATAGAGCTGGAATGCATTCTACTAAGTGAAGTATCCCAAGAATGGAAAAACAAGCACCACATGTACTCACCATCAAATTGGTATTAACTGAAC
>RJWJ010030337.1:0-20034 GCA_004363605.1 Indri indri | reverse complement strand
GGACGATCAATTGAAGTCACGAGTTCGAGGTCAGCCTGAGCAAGAGCGAGACCCCGTCTCTACCAAAAATAGAAAGAATTAGCCAGGCCACTGGTGGCACACACCTGTAGTCCCAGCTACTCAGGAGACTGAAGCAGGAGGATAACTTGAGCTCAGGAGTTTGAGGTTGTAGTGCACTGTGATGATGTCACCACACTCTACCCAGGGTGACAGAATGACACTCGGACTCAAAAAAAAAAAAAAAAAAAAAAAAAAAAAAAAAAAAAAAAAAAAAAAAAAAAAAAAAAAAAAAAAAAAAAAAAAACAAAAAAAAAAACAAAAAACAAAAAACAAAAAAACAAGAATTGAAGAGTTCTGGATCAATCAACCCCTAAGAAGGTACCATTTGTTTCTTACTCAGACCTTGACCAATATACAAACCCATAATAGAAATAAAAAATGGGTCTCTCTTTTTATTGAATATCCAATATTAAATGTCAAGAGAGGTACTGCAGAAAATATGTCATGAGTTCAAAGAAAGAAAAAAATCTCCATTGGCTAAATTTATAGGGACAATAGGGTCTTTAAAATAGAGGTAGGAGACAAAAACATCATGGCTCAGCACCACCAGCATCCCTCACTCTCTACCGAGGGCGAGACCTGGAAATAAGATATTCATAAAGACAAATCGGATTTGGGAGTAAGGAAGGAAAGAGAATGGATAGGATTAGAGGAGGGAGTGAGAGAGACAGATTGATATTACACAGCAATAAGACAGGAGGCAGAATCTGTGGGGAAATTTAGTTAGGATAGCACATAGACTTTTAAGACAAAGTATGTTTAATTTTCATTTTTACATTATTTGCATTGCTGCTTGGCAAATGCTCTCCAGCTTCATGAAACTTCAGTTAATCTGCCTCACCTACAAACGTCTCATGTAAGTATTTTGGAGAATAAAAATCAAGGATCAGGTTGGGTTTTTTGTCTGGGTCAATTCTGTACTAAGAAAATTTAACAGCCAGATGAATGAGATATGCTTGGAAAGGGGAGTGTGTCAAAAGCTGAAACTTCAAACCTAGAGAATAAAACCCCTCAGGGGGTTGCTGAAACTTCAAACCTAGAGAATAAAACCCCTCAGGGGGTTATAGCATTTCTAGGAAAAGCACCTGATTACTCACATGACCTAGGTGAGGGTACCTGAACCAACCTAAATCTTAAAGGGCAACGCAACCTAAGATGACATCTGAGTTTAAAATAGACAAATAAAACTCAAGTTCTCTATATTCTTCAGTACTTCCTGAACCTCTCTTCTTGCATTGTCTTCTGGACCTCAACAGAACATGCGTGTTTAGTTCATCAGCATATACTCATGAAATTTGCTCCATAAACATTTGTTCAATAAATAATTGAATACCAATACCCGATTTATTACCAAATAATGCCACTTTCTTCATGATCTCCTAAACTGAAAAACTTTTTTTTAAACAAAATTTGCAGCCATCCACAACCTCCCCCACTTCAAAATCACACACTGGGGAAGGAGAAGCTGCTTATTATTCTCATGAGATTGAGTAACTTCAGCTATTGTCCACCTCAAAAGTTGTTTGGGTGTCCTATCCTTCTGGTTTATCCAGATTTATCTTCTCCTCCTTAACCCAATTTTTGTTTCATAAATAATCGGCTATCTCAAGTCATCTTCTAGTTTCTCCTTCTTATTGTGCTTTCCCCCATGTTCCATAAGAACACGCTTGACTTCCTACGAGCATTAGTTAAGTAAATAATAAACAAAATGTCTCTGGATTTTGTTAATCTTTTCAGCTATATGCCTGCTCTGGCCCTGTATGATAAAATATCTAGATAGAAAAAAAATCTAAAAATCAGCATCTAAATAACTTATAAATAATTCTTATGCTTTATTGTCATTAATGGCTTCTACCAGGCTAGAAAAATCTACAGGAACATTCCAAATGTTCTCCTAAGAGATAATTTATGTACTTTGACAATTTAACTAGGTACATGTACTTAAAAGAGAATCTATTACATACCTGTGCAACTCTGCTAGTCTTTAATTCAGTCCAACTGGACCATCTTTAACAAAAGACACTGTCACTTAACATTACAGCACCAGTGTAAGCTTAGGCATGATGGGCACTACAGTTTTCTCATATAAATCATAAATACCTAATTTATAAGGTTTTAAATAAAGTTATGGATGCAAATCACTTACAAAAATGATATTCAAGAAATATTTTGGTGAATTGGTTGATTCTATTTGTCTGTATTTCTCAATTATTATAATACATGACATAAGCCTCTGAGTATGGCCTTTTCCTTTTCACAACCACTTATGACATTTTTTAAAAAGCCATGTTTTAGATTTATAATTAGTTTTAAAAGCCTGAAACCTAGGGATAGATGATAATTTTCAGAACGCTAAAGTGTGGGAGCCTTTATAAGAGCATTTTTCATATATCCAGCTTCCAAACTGCAGTGGAGAAGTTCTGATATATTCATGTTGAAGGAAAAGATTAAGTTAAGCAGTTTAAGACTACTGAATTTTGTAGAACAGGTTCATGCTAAAGATAGTGATGATTTCTAGTTTGAAGGCAACAGGACACAGAGATAGAAATCATTGCATGCCAGGGCTTCGTATCTGGGTATCTCAGCTGCAGCACTTTGCCAGTCTTCCCTCTAGTGGCTGCCATGACAATTACATTATTGGTGTAGCTAGAAGAACAGTTTTATAGGAGGTATAACTAACTACACGCTAGTTTTCTGGGGCCGAGGATGTGATCTGAACATATATTATTTTAGGAGCAGAGTATTAATGCATTTGGACTAAAACAACTGCTACAACCAATGTAGAACATTAGGGAAGAAGGTTAGAATTATTTTTAATTAATGGCAATATACATTTCACAAAAAAAGAAATGAGACGTTTAAGAACCAAAGTGTATTCGTCAGTTACACATAACGTCATTATTTATCTTCCTATCATTTTACCCCCAGTATTTAAAATTTTTCAAGCTATGTAACCTCAAACAAGCCAAGCTAAAAATTAATGTGTGGCTAATATACATATTAGGTAAAAATGCAACATGATCCTTTGCTTACTTATTAGAAATTCAAGGGGTTTTGGGAGGTGTTGGGGGTTTGCGTGTGTGCAGTCTTTTTGTTTGTTTGGTTTTGGTTTTTTTCGAGACGGGGTCTGGCTCTGTCACCTTGGCTAGAGTTCAGTGGCGTCATCTTAGCTCACTGGAACCTCAAACTCCTGGGCTCAAGGAATCCTCCTGCCTCAGCCTCCTGGGTATATGGGACTACAGGTGCATGCCACCACACCCGGTTAAGTTTTCTATTTTTGGCAGAGATGAGGATCTTGTTCTTGTTCAGGCTGGTCTAGAACTCCTGACCTTAAGTGATCCTCCTCCCACCTTGGCTTCCCAGAGTGCTAAGATTACAGGTGTAGGCCACTGTGCCAGGCCTTAAGTTTTAAAATTATCAATTATTTTGTTTTCTTCAACTTAGTATTTTTAAATACATAGAAAATCATATTCAGAGGACAATTTATATATAAAAGGTCAAGAAATCTTTCCGTGTAAAATTAAAAATCATGTGCTATATCAAACCTTAGAATATTGGAAATAATTATATACAAAAATGGGTAAACCATGTCTGTTATACCTTTAAGTGATTCTAGCATACATGCTTCTACCTACAGGGAGCAATTAAAAAGTGTCAAAAATCATGAAATTCAGGATAATTGTAATGCTAGAATGATTCTGTTTTCAAATACATTTTAAAGGATTGATTTCTTGAAGTACAAATATGGATTCATGAAATGTTCATTATCTGTACAAGTAATTCCTTTTGCTGATTTTAACAAATACACTTTCTTTGTAAACAAAAAAAATTAAGAAAAATATTAAAGTAGTTTTTCTCTCCTTTGAGAATCATTAATACTTCAATACATACTTTTCTGCAAATATATATCATGGACATACATACACACACACACACACACACACATGCAAATATATGTTATTTTATAAGATGACATTCACCAATTTTTCACTTAATACATAATAAGTATTTTTGTGTTTTTAAATATTCTTTGAAATTGTGGTTTATACTCTGATGCAGAATGTGGCCAAAAAGAAAAAAGAAAAAGAAAAAAAGAAAAAGGAAATTGTGGTTTATAATGATTGCATATGATCTTATCACATATGATCTTATCACATCTGTTAGACATTGGTTTTTCCTAATCCTTCACAAAAATTCCCCAATAAAACTTTATATCACATGGCACCAAAGACAGTCCATTAAAAATGATAAATTGGACTTCATCAAAATTAAAACCTTTTCTTTGTGGACAGACATTGCTAATAGAATAAAAGAGGTAAGCCAAAGATTGGGAGAAAATATCTGTGAATCACATATCTGAATATCTAGAACATACGAAGCCTCTTAAAATCAACAATAAGAAAACAAATAATCCATCAAAACAAAGGGTAAAACACATAAGCAGGTACATTACCAAAAGGAGATAAGGGCATCAGATAAGACTATGAAAGTATGTCCAACACTATTAACCACTGGGCAAATGAAAAAAATGAAAATTAAAACCATCATGAGCTACCACTAAGCACCTATTAAATGGCTAAACAAACAAATGAAAAAACAAAAAAGTATTCTGACAATTTCAAGTGATAATAAAGATGTGAGTAGTGGATCTCTCATATATCACTGGTGGGAATACAAAATGGTGTAACCATTCTGGAAAACAGTTTGGCAGTTTCTTAAAAATTAATCCTTTGCCCATTTTTTGATGGGGTTGTTTGATTTTTTCTTGTTGATTTTTTTAAGTTCTAGATAGATTCTTGTTATCAGCCCTTTATCGGATGTGTAGAGAGCAAATATTTTCTCCCATTCTTTAGTCTGTCTATTCACTCTAATGATAGTTTCCTTGGCCATGCAAAAGCTTTTTAATTCGATCAGATCCCATTTATTTATTTTTGTTGCTGCGGTGATTGCTTTGGGGGTCTTCTTCAAGAATTCCTTGCCTAGGCCAATGTCTGAAAGGGTTTTCCCAACATCTTCTTTTAGAATTCTTAAGGTTTCATGCCTTAGGTTTAAGTCTGTTATCCATCTTGAATTGATTTTTGTGAGAGGTGAGAGGTAGGGATCCAGTTTCATTCTTCTACATGTAGCTACCCAGTTTTCCCAGCACCATTTATTGAAAAGAGATTCTTTTCCCCAGTGCATATTTTTTTCTCCTTTGTCAAAGATTAGATTACCATATGCGGATGGTTTAATCTCTGGATTCTCAGTCCTGTTCCAGAGGTCTATGTCTCTGTTCTTGTGCCAGTACCATGCTATTTTAGTTATTATAGCCTTGTAGTACAGCTTGAAGTCTGATAGACTGATACCTCCCAGATGAAATAAATAGAAACTTTTCAAAAGAAGACAGAATAATGGCTAGCAAACATATAAAAAAATTCTCAACATCTCTAATCATTAGAGAAATGAAAATCAAAACCACAATAAGATATCACCTAACCCCAGTGAGATTGGCCTCTATCAAAAAATCCCAAAACAACAAATGCTGGCGAGGATGTAGAGAGACAGGAACACTCTTACACTGCTGGTGGGACTGTAAATTAGTGCAACCTCTGTGGAAAAGAATTTGGAGATACCTCAAAGAGCTAAAAATAGAAATACCATTCGATCCAGCAATAGCACTATTAGGCATCTACCCAAAAGAGCAAACGATATGCTATAATAGAGACATCTGCACCCAAATGTTTATGGCAGCACAATTCACTATTGCAAGGATGTGGAAACAACCCAAGTGCCTCTCAATTCATGAGTGGATTATTAAAATTTGGTATATGTATACAATGGAATATTACTCAATCATAAGAAACAACAGTGATCTGGCACCACTTATATTTTCCTGGATTGAACTTGAGCCCATTATCCGAAGTGAGGTATCACAAGATCGGAAGAATGGGCTCCACTTGTACTCGCCATCAAATTGGTACTAACTGATGGATACTAGGGTGCTCACATGGTAGTAATATTTTCCAGGGATAAAGGGGATGGGGGAACCCACAACGAGGGGACAAGGGGAGCATTGTAGAGGCGAGGGGCATGCCTCTAGTCCTCGCTTGGGTGAGGCAAGGACATAAAATGTAACCATAATGTTTTTACCCTCATAATACCCTGAAATAAAATCATCATCATCATCATCATCATCATCATAAAAAAATTAATCCTGCCCTTGATTTATGACCCAGCAATCTTGGTCCAGGATATCTACTTTATAGGTCTGAAAACTTACCTCTACACAAAAATCTGCACAAAAATGCATATAGCAGGATTATTCATAATTACCAAAAACTGTAAATTGGCTCAAATGCCCTTCAGCAGGTGAATAGATTAACATATTGTGGTATATCCAAACAACTGAATACTACTCAGTAATAAAGAGGAAAAAACTTTTTTTTTTTTTTTTTTTTTTGAGACAGAGTCTCACTGTGTTTCCCAGGCTAGAGTGCTGTGGCGTCATCCTAGCTCACAGCAACCTTAAACTCCTGGGCTCAAGGAATCCTTCTGCCTCAGCCTCCCGAGTAGCTGGGACTACAGGCATGCGCCACCATGCCCGGCTAATTTTTTCTATATATTTTTAGTTGTCCGATTAATTTCTTTCTATTTTTAGTAGAGATGGGGTCTCGCTCTTGCTCAGGCTGGTTTTGAACTCCTGAGCTCAAACAATCCGCCCGCCACGGCCTCCCAAAGTGCTATGATTACAGGCGTGAGCCACCGCGCCCGGCCAGGAAAAAACTTTTGATACACACAATAACTTGGATGACTCCTGAAGGCATTATGCTGAGTGAAAAAAAGCCATTCTCAAAAGATTACTCAATGCTTCAGTTATATGACATTCTCAAAAAGACAAAACCATAGGAATGGAGAACACAGTAGTAGTTTCCAGGGGTTATGGGTAGAGAGAGTGAGTAACTATTAAGAAATAGCATGAGGGAGTTTTTTGGAATGATGGAATTATTCTATATCTTTGTTAATGGTAGTAGTTATATAGATCTGTGCATGTATGAACATTTGCAGAACTTTGCACCATAGGAAAAAGTCAATTCTGTTCTATGATAATTTAAAAAAGAAAAAAATTTAAAGTTACATATTCACCACTTCTTTCAAACATCATTTCTAAGTTTGGGCAATTATGGATAAAGTTGCTCTAGACATGCATGTACAGGGTTTTATGTGAACATAAATTTTCAACTCCTTTTGGTAAATTCCAAGAACCTTGATTGCCAGATTTTATGGCAAAATATCTTTCAGCAGGTGAATGGACAAATAAGCTGTGATACATCCAGACAGTAGAATATTACCAGTTCTAAAAAGAAAGGAGCTATCAAGCCACTAAAAGATAAGAAGGAAAATTAAATATATATTACTAAGTGAAAGAATCAAATCTGAAATTCCAAAAAAGGCAAAACCGTGGAGACAGTAAAAAGATCAGTTGTTATCAGGGGTTAAAGGATGAACAGGCAGAGCACAGAGGATTTTTAGGGCAGTGAAAATACTGTGTATGATACTATAATGGTGGATACATGTCATTATTCATTTGCCCAAACCCATAGAATATACACAGAGTAAACCTTGTAGACTATGAACTTTGAGTGATGATGTGTGAATAGAGGTTCATCAATTGCAGTAAATGTATCACTCTAGTGGGGGATGTTGATAATGGGAGAAACTATACATATATGGGGGCAGGTAGCATATGGGAAATCTCTGTAACTTCCTGTCAATGTTGAAATGAGCCTAAAAGCACTCTGAAAAAGTAAAGAGTTCATTAAAAAGTAAAAGGCTTAATAAAGTACCACTAAGCTAAAACCAAAATAAACTGAAAACAAAACAAACAAAAAACATTTCATCACATCATGTTAAAAAAAAAAAAGTCCATCTCTCATTATTTTCTACTGCCTTTGAATAATTCCAGATTCAGTGAGTCCAAAAACATTATAATTTTTTAATAAAAATATTTCTTGGGAAATTTATACCTAACCTAAAGTGCATAAGATTGCCCACTTCCTATATTTGTGCCAACTCTAAATCTTAGAGTGTTTAATTTTTGCTAAATCTTAGGCAAAGTCAAATTATATTTATTACTGTCTAAATTTATGTTTATTTACATATTACTGAGGTTACATGTTTTTATATTCTAGATCACTTGTATTATTCTCATTATTTTCATTCCCTCTGTGACATTTTATTAAGGACATTTCCACTATACAAAAACTGGATATAACTGATGTGCTTGGCATTGCTTTTGTCTCCAGTGATTAGGAAATTTTAATTTGTTTTCAACCATTCACTAAATGAAAATGTACAATTAGACTGCAACTTAGAAGATACAACTTCCTCCATGTTATTAGTCGGTTATGTCTCTCTCATCTGCTTAGCCTTGAATAGCAACAGTGCTGTGAGCTGTCAGTGACTACTGCACAAGCTGTGAAATTACACTATGAAGCAAATTTGATTGTACTGAAAAGACTTTCCACAGGACAAAAGCATAGATCTCTCTTCACACAATTTTGGACTCATGCTAATGACTCATACAGTTGCAGGGCAGTTGCCAGAAATCGTGTAAGAGGACTAATGAATAAAGGGCTATACTGCCTGAGTTCTGCTCCAGAGCATTTTAGCACCTGGATCATAGTATGGCATGTAAAATCAAAAGTCTGACTAAATTGGTTGACTCTTTTAGTCTGGGACCTAACACAAATTCTTTATTCCACAAGATGCATAAATTATTAGAAATTCGTATTCAGTTCATTTAAGTACATTACATTTTTCTGTTTAAGAAAGAACTGAAAATGTCCTTAAATATCATTTGAAAAATTCTGAATTACTTCCAAATAATATCTATAACTTTTTATTTATTTTAACAGAACCCTTTTTGAATATACGCTTGTGTACGTGTATGTGCCCTAAAAGTAAATGACATAAAAGATTAGGATTGAAGACAGACATCTTTCTGAAGTTTCCTAGTTTTGATTCTTGGTATGATCATAGGTCTGATTTGAATGCCTATAACATAGTAGATGTAGGTGATATAGTGATATAATAACATGCAACTTATTGCATGTAGGTATGCTAAAATTATTGAATTTTTTTTTAGGGTCTTTGAAAAAGCGAAGCAGCTCTTTCAGTGTCTGTGGTGATGATTTAAAATAAGAATCATTTTCAAGGAAGCACTACTATGAAAATGGGTTGCTTTATTAGTTTCAGTAAAAGTTCAGCATGTTTTCCATATTACTGTTGGCAACATTTGACATCTTTGTTCAAAAAGGCAACAGGTATGGTTGTCATAGAAATTAAAAACAGTAGAAATAAAAACTATATATATATATAATGTGTGTATATATATATAAACTAGTCTTGTGACTGGTGCTTCTTTTAAGGAAAACAGAAATTTATAAAGGTAGTTAAGAAAAGTAATTTACAAATGTAGGAAGTAAAGGCTCTTACCCTTATAGGTTTGCTCAAAAATCACCGACATGAGGCAGATTGATTAACAGGAGGAAGATATAAATTTATTTTAACGTATATACACAGAAATCCTCAGAATGAAGATTCAACTCCTCAATGAGGTATAGAGGTTTTTAAACAATGGGGTCTTGAAAGCAGAAAACCAGGTTTGGGGAGGAATAGAGGAAGAGCCTTGACTAGCTAGCAAAGGTGGTCTTATTATGTGAATAAAACCATATAGGTAACAGCCCCTCAGAGAGAATAGATAGTAAATCTTTTTTCAGACCTTTAAATGTGTCAGAGTCTCAGTTAATCTTTTCTAGATTGGGAACGGACAGAACTGGTTGCATTCTCTACAGATGTAAATTTTTCCCCACAAACCCCACAAAAGACAGTTCTAGCAGTGTTACTTCCATCTGTGAGACTCATGGCAGCCATCTCAAAATATGTCAAAGAAATATATTTGTTACAGCCCAACAAGGTTGTAGTGCTGGCTGCACAGGGAAGAGCTAATACACTGATACAGTTGGGGTTGCAGTGGAGAAGGAGTTTAATATAGCAGAGCACCAAGTGAAGAGATGGAAGAATTTCTCAAATCCATCTCCCCAAGACTTTGGGAGAAAGGGTTTTTAAAGATAGTTTGGTGCAAGGCCAGAACTGTGGTAAGCGCAAATGTTAGGCAATTGGGTCTGGTAATTGGCTGCGTTCAGGGTGAAATCATAGAGATGTAAAAATCATCTTCTTGTGTTGAGTCAGTTCCCTGGGTGGGGGTTGCAATGCCAGTTGAGCTAATTCCTTGGTATGGGACCTGGTCTGGGCGGTTCAGCTAGTCCACTGGAATGCAGGGCCTGGAAGATATCTCAAAAACTACCCTTAGGTTTTACAAGGCAGATGTTATCTATGTATTAGGTAGATAGCAAGGGATTCAGGTCTCCTAGGGATGAAAGTGGGTGCCTTGCCTTGGCGCTACCTTGAGCAATTGCCCCACCTGGGAAGAAGGACAAGGGCAGGCCCCAGGGCCCATCATGGTGCTACTCCACCCTAATCCTGTCCTGAGCAACTACCATACTAGGGGAGGAGGGAAAGCCCTACCAATCTAGCAATCAGAACTTAGCACACCAACTGCAAAATAATACAGAGGACTCTCTAGCCCACAGGCCAAGAGGCATAGATGCAATAGAGTCGGAAAGGTAACTTAGGACACCCTAAGGCTAATTATCATGTCAAATGGGCTTTCAGAGAGGCTCAAGGGAGATCTGCATGCACAGTAAGATTCAGGTCAGATAACTCCCAACCGTTCATCAAAGTGGTTCCATGAGGTGGGCAGATTGAGCTCAGGAGTTCGAGACCAGCCTGAGCAAGAGCGAGACCCCGTCTCCACTAAAAATAGAAAGAAATTAATTGGACAGCTAAAAATACATAGGAAAAATTAGCCGGGCATGGTGGCGCATGCCTGTAGTCCCAGCTACTCGGGAGGCTGAGGCAGTAGGATTGCTTGAGCCCGGAGTTTGAGGTTGCTGTGAGCTAGGCTAACGCCGCGGCATTCACTCTAGCCAGAGCAACAAAGCAAGACTCTGTCTCAAAAAAAAAAAAAAAAAAAAAAAAGTGGTTCCATGATGACATCTAAACCATGGGGGGGTCCCTATCCATACACTATAAAACAAGACACAGACCATCACCAAGCTCTCTTTTGTGATGACGAGGGGTCAGGTCGTCATCTGTGGCATATGTATCTTGCTCTTTGAACCTGTATCTTGCTCTTGCTGTATAATCCTATCTTGCTCCCCTTCAATAAATTTCACCTTGTGCTTGCCTTACTTTGGTGTGTCTGGTCATTCTTCAGCCAAGAGCACACCAAGAACTGAGAACAGAGAATGAGATTGCCAAACCCAATATATGGAGAAAGTTAAGCATCTTTATGACCATAAGTAGCAATTACAGCAAAGCAAAGTAGGGGACAATGGCTGGTTGTTATTATTATTATTTTTAACTATGCCTGTGCCTTTGCAGAGGTTAGGCCCTTGCCACAGTTCTTGCCTTGTACCCCTTTATTAATTTATAAAGGGCAGTTTCACATTTTGGGGTAAAATATTTCAAATTTCCTTCAAAAGAGTGCCCATCATTAATTAATTACGACTCCCTTAAAATAATTCTTGGAAGATCAATAATTTGATCCCTAAATGACAGTGATAAACTAGTATCAAAAGTTTCCCAAACTGTTTCTTTGACTTTGGTAATCACATCCACTGGAATAAAATGTACTGTAGAAAAAGATTATGTTTACTTGCCCTTTGCCATGGTCCCTCATGCCTACGCTCTTCTTATTTAGCCAGATCCCCAACTTAATGGCTCTCTTGCTACTTTCTCTAACATCAGCACAGTCAAAACATCTATTCTGTCTTTATTGCCATGCTTTTACCTCCCAGTGGAGACTTTCAGCCTTCAGAGTGGGAAAATTCATGCAACATGTAATATTTTAAATTTACTTTTCAGAAGAAAATAGTTCTACCTTTATTGCTGTAAAAGCTGATATCCTTCCTATGCTATACCTGTATAAAGCGGGTACTGTGCCACAGGTGGGATACCAGTTTTCAACATGAACGGTCCTTCATAGTACACGGAGTTCTATAAATGATTACTTATACTTGATAAAATTATCAACAATAATTTTAAAATAGTGCAATTAGCAAACTCTGAGAATTCAAGAGTTCAGTAAAGAAGATTATTAAACCTAAGTTTTTTAGTTAATATACAAAATAGGGAGAGGAAAAAGTTAATAAATTATATAAATGTTAAAATGGATAAGCTCATTAAAAACCCATTACTTCTATTACAATATCAGTAAAAGCTTAATAGGTTGTGATTATGGGCCAATTTTCCAGCTGAGGCTTCTTGTTCTTGCAAAATGTAAACAGGAAGAAAAAGCAGTTTGACATGAAAATTGTGGTACAACCAGATTTCATCCCAATTAAAAAAATAAGCTAAGCCTAAGCACACTTTTTTCATTAATCTTTTACACCTTTTATGTTATAATATAGATGCAAAATTGTATGTGCATGAGGGGTATGTTTATTTGCACATATATGTGGCCACATATTCTATGCTTTTTATTCTTTTGCTACTTTGATTATGATCTTCATGCAGTATAATGATTATAATATGGACCCTTTCTTCCATTGCTTTCTCAAGCATTGCTACTTTAGCAAGTGTTGGAAGTATTTATTAAACTGCTTGCTGGACAAGAGTTCTCCATTAGGTGTTGCTTAGAACAACAAAACAAAACAAACAACAAAAAGCTTTCATTATTTGTAACTGTACGCCACACTCAGCTGCTGTTATTTCTTAGACATTTATAATTGAACCAAATTTATGAAGTCTGAGTCATTGATTCCTTAAAACACTCTGTCTTCCTAGCTTTGGATTATTGTCTAACCACAATGTAGCAACTCAAGAGGACTATTTTTTATATTACCCAAACATGATATCACTGCCCACCATCCTTGTATTAAAACAAATAGCACTTTGGTGATACCAGACTGACAATGTTCTATGATTTGTATTAGCTATCTTGACACACCACTTAAAGTTTAGTAAAGTCCATAGATACTATTGAATATATTTTAAGTGTTCCAAATATTACATTTATGGCAAATCTTCACCATTTTAAATACCTTCATTTTATCTGATATATGATGCCAACCCTGATTGTCACTTTCCAATTCTTTTGGAAACTTCATTTTTGCAACTCTGAATACAACGTCACAAGATTTTAATGCTGTTCTTATCATCACTACTATCAAAACAAAAGATGATGGAGAGAATGTGATAAAATGGTGTATACCTCTGTTCTCCATTGTTTCAAAAATTCGTGTGAAAATGTTTTCAGTATTTTAAAGTCCAGCATAAATTTAGACTGCTATTTGGTTAAAAATACATGGTGTTTTCTGAGCATCAGCTATACAGAAGATGAAACAAAGCAAGCAAGAGATTAACTTTACTTGAATACCTTAAATATATTAGCAACTATTAACAGGAAAGAATTCTTCTATGCAAATCTGCTTATCCTCAATATTTGAAAATATTCTAAGGTTAATAAAAGTTTATTCTGTAAGTGTAGAGAACATTACAGATATTTCACTGTTGTAATATTGTTTATACATATTGTTATAGATAAGTGTGTTATAAAAGTACACATAAAATAACTTGGGCAATTAAGAATATGTGATTTTGAGGAATCTCTAGTTGGCCATCGTGGCTCTCTCCCAAATCTATTTCTGTAGAAAGGTCAATAAAATTGACAACTAAGAAACTTTTTACCAAGGATATATTAGAGGTAAATATATTAAAATGCTTTATCTTTCTTATATGTCAATAGCAACACAACAGAAAGTGGAGGGGAAGTAAAAGAACACATTCACACATTAACGAGAGCAATGACAACTATAAAACATTTAGAATTGCAAAATCACATCTAAGAATATGAAACTTTATAAAGAACACATAGCAAGAATTGACTACATGGGGATGCACACTAAATTTCAGAACATGAATTTGAAATCTTTTAAATAGTTTAATTATCAACTAAACTTATTTATACACTCAAGGAAAACACAACTGAATTTTTAATAGGAGTAAAATAAGTTTAAATATCATAATAAAGAAAATGTTAAATAATAATTACCCCCCCCAAATTTAAATACAAACTATGAGAGAAAGAGAAAAAGAGAGGGAGAAAGAGAGAAAAATTTTTCTGCTACATATGGTAAATGAAATTATTTTACATCGTGATAGGAATTAAAATAAAAAATATTTTTCCTAGTATAGTCATAAAGATCATAGCAAAACCATACAATTGTTGAGATAGTATTTAATTTCAGAGATATTTTCGATCGGTGGAAAGTATTAATAATCTGTTCTGTTCAACAAAGGAATGTTCTATTTATTAATAATTTGTAGAAACAAATTTAAATTCACAAAGTGCACAGAAATAAAATTCAAAATTTTTTATATAAATAAAAGAAAAATCATTACATATACAATTTTAAAATAATTACATTGGATATTTTTATAATGTTTGTGCGAAGAAGGTTTTTCTAATTAAAACATGACATTCTATGTAATAAAGGTCATATGTAAAGCTAATATCATACTCATGGCAAGAAAACCGAAAGCCTTTTTTCTAAGATAAGGAACAAGACAAGGATTCCCTCTTGCCACTTCTATTTAACATAGTATTAGAAGTCCTAGCAGAGCAGTTAGGTAAATTAAATAATTGATTCATTCATAGCATCAAAATTGGGAAAGAAGTAAAATTGTCTCTGTGGATGAGATGATCATATATATATGTGTGTGTGTGTGTGTGTGTGCATATAACCTAAAAGACTTCATAAAAATCTTATTAGAATAAATGAATTCAGTAAATTTGCAGGATACAAAATGAACATTTAAAAATCAATTCAGTTTCCATATACTAACAATAAACTATATGAAGAAGAAATTAAGAAAATAATTCCATTTACAATAGTATCAAAAAGAATACTTAGAAATAAATTTAACCAAGAAGTTGAAAGATATGTTCACTGAAAACTATAAAACATTGATGAAAGAAATTGAAGACGACACACATCTCATGTTCATGAATCAGAAGAATCAATATTATGAAAATGTCCATATTACAAAAAGCAATCTGCAAATTCAGTGCAATCCCTACCAAGATTCCAATGGCATTTTTCACAAAAATTGAATAAAACAATCCTCAAATTCATATAAAACAACAAAAGACCCTAAAGAGCTAAACCAATCTTGAGCAGGAAGAACAAAGCTGAAGGCATCACACTTCCTGATTTCAAATCATATTACAAAGCTATTATAATCAAAACTGAATAGCATTATCATAAAAGCAGACACAGAGACCAATGGAAGAGAACAGAAAGCACAGAAATAAAACCCACCCATATACAGTCAACTAATCTTCAACAAAGTCTTCAAGAGTCTACATTGGGAAAGGATAGTCTCTTCAACATATGGTGTTGGGAAAAGTGGATATCCTAATGCAAAAAAAAAATAAAATTGGATCCTTATTTTACACCATACATTAAAATCAACTCAAAATGGATTAAAGACTTCAACGTGAGACTTGAAACCATGGAATTCCTAGAAGAAAACTTAGGGGAAAATCTCCACGACATTGTTCTTCGAAATGATTACCTGAATATGGCAATTAAAGCAAAGATAAACATGTGGGACTACATCAAACTAAAAAGGCTTTCCACAACAAAGGAAATAATGAAAAAAGTAAAAAGGCAGCTTACAAAATGAGAGAAAAATCTTTGCGAACCTCATATATCTGTTAAGGGGTTAATATCGAAAATATACGATTAATTCATACAACTCAGTGAAAGAACAATCTGATTAAAAAATAGGCAAAGGATTTAAAGAGATATTTTTCAAAAAAAAAGATGTACAAATGGCCAACAGGTATATCAAATGGTGCTCAATATCATCAGGGAAATGCATATCAAAATCACAATGAGATATCACTCTATACATACTGGGATGGCTATTATCAAAAATTCAAAGATAGTTAAGTGTTGACAAGGATGTGGAGAAAAGAGAATACTCAGATATTTTTGATGGGAATGTAAATTGATACAGTCATTAAGTAATATGGAAGTTCCTCAAAAAATTTAAAACAGAACTATCTATGATCCAGGGATCCCACTTCTAGGTATACATTCAAAGGAAATAAAATCATTATCTTGAAGAAATCTGTGTACTCCATGTCATTGCTGCATTATTCACAATAACCACGATATGGAAACAACCTCAGTGTCCATGAATGAAATAATGGATGAAAAAATGTGGTATTTTATACACACACACACACACACACACACACACACACACACACACACACAGGGGAATATTATTCAGCCTTAAAAAAGGAGATCCTGCCATTTGTAACAACATGGATGAAACTAGACAACATTATGCTAAGTGAAATAAGCTAGACACAGAAAGACAAATACTGCATGACCTCACTTATATGTGGAATCTAAAATAGTTGAACTCATAGAGAGAAGTGGGTGACTTATCAGGGGCTGTGGTATGAGGCAGGTGGGCAGGGAATGAGGAAATGTTGGTCAAAGGGTACACATTTACAGTAGTAAATTGAATAAGGTCTGGAGATCTAACTACTATAGTTAATAATGACACATTGTATACAATCAGCCCTCCATATCCACAGATTCCACATCTGCAGATTCAACAAACTATGAATTGAGGAATAACGGCCAGCAAACATATAAAAAAAAGCTCAACATCTCTAATCATTAGAGAAATGCAAATTGAAACCACAATGAGATATCACGTAACCCCAGTGAGACTGGCCTCTATCAAAAAATCCCAAAACAACAAATGCTGGTGAGGATGTAGAGAGACAGAACACTTTTACACTGCTGGTGGGACTGCAAATTAGTGCAACCTCTCTGGAAAAGAATTTGGAGATACCTCAAAGAGCTAAAAATAGAAATACCATTCAATCCAGCAATAGCCCTATTAGGCATCTACCCAAAAGAGCACAAAACATTCTATGATAAAGATATCTGTGCCTGAATGTTTATCACAGCACAATTCACTATTGCAAGGATGTGGAAACAATCCAAGTGCCCGTCAATTCATGAGTGAATTATTAAAATTTGGTATATGTATACAATGGAATATTAATCATAAGAAACGACAGTGATCTAGAACCTCTTATACTTTCCTGGATTAAACTTAAGCCCATTATCCAAAGTGAGGCACCACAAGATCGGAAGAATGGGCTCCACTTGTACTTGCCATCAAATTGGTACTAACTGATCAACCCTAGGGTGCTCACATGGCAGTAATATGCTCCAGGGATTAGGAGGACTGGGGGGTAAACCCACAACTAAAGGACATAGGGAGCATTGTAGGGGGGAAGGGCATGCCTTTAACCCTCGCTTGGGTGAGGCAAAGACATAAAGTGTAACCAAAATGTTTGTACCCTCATAATACCCTGAAATAAAAAAGAAAAAAAAAGGGTAGATCTTATATTATGTATTGTTTTACCATAATTTAAAAAATGAATAATCAAAAATGAATATTCAGAAAAAAGAAAAAAAAAGAAAATATTTGGCAAAAAAACAATAAAAATAATAATAATAATACAGTAAAAAATAATACAAGTTAAAAAACCCATACTGTATAAAATTATCTACATAGCATTTACATTGTATTAGGTATTATAACTAACCTTGAGATTATTTAAAGTATATGGGAGGATGTACATAGGTTATATACAAAATATTATGCCATTTTATAATATATAGGTTGTTGAGCATCATGGATTTTGGTATCTGTAGTCCTGGAACCAATCCCAAAGCTCAGTACTGAGGGAGAACTGTATTCAAAAATTGATAAGAGAGTATATCTTAAATATTCTCAACACAAACAAAAAAAAAAGTGAGGAAATGGGTATGTTAATTAGCTTGAGTATGGTAATCATTTCATAATGTATATGTATATAAAAACATCAAGTTGTACATCTTAAATGTGTACAATTTTTATTTGTCAATTATACCTCAATAAATCTAGAAAAAAAAGATCTATGTCATTTTCCTACTGTCAGATGAATATCTATTACTTCATCCTTTATGTTTAAATATTTTATTTTCAAAGATAAAATGAAAGACAGACCTACCTTGAAGCACTCCTTGTGGCAAGTTTCTTTGGGGGTTACAGTTGGACATTTTCCTAGGAAATGGCCATCTACAGAGCCCTACAGAAAGTTTGGGGAATAAATATGAAAATGTATTGTGGTGGAGAGGAGTAAAAAAATAGAGCGAGATCATACAAAATATTTCCTAGTAGTTCATTTCTTAATATTATACTTAATCAGTGACATTATGTAATACATATGCTAAATGTTTTTTCTTAAATGTTAAATGCACACACATATTTGGAAATTTGTACTTAAATGTGAAAATACAAAAATAATTCTTCGATATATGACCTCTTTTTAATATTTGCTAAAAACTGCTCACAAGAAGTATCAGGTGTGTAGATCAGGAAAGTGATAATTAGCAAGGTTTCTACTCAATCTTACACCTCTGCTACATAAAATGAGGCATTAGCTTTCTAAATTTATCCAAGTGAACATAAGAGAAGGTTAAAAAATGCAAAAAGAAAATACCATGAGGAAGTTGGTGATTTATATCAAATTTCACTGCTGAAATACATATAAAAATTATATGCTATTTAAATTTTATTTTATTAATCTCTTTCATTTAATGGTTCGTTTGGAAGAAGGAACATCTGAATTTAATGAATTTACTTCCCTTCTTCCAAATACACTGCTCATATAACACAAATGAAATCATATTTTATTGCTTGGGAAAAGTTCTGCAGAATATGTAATAACATATCTTTGAAATAATAGATTGCTGTATTTAAAAAGGAAGGTTTGCTTGCTCTTTGCCCTCTCTTTTACCTGCCCTGCTGTGACAATGTGTCCAGACATCATCCATGGCATATGTACCATGCTCTGTAAACCTATATCTTGCTCTTGCCCTATATTCCTATCTTTCTCTCCTCAATAAACCTCATTTTCATGCTTGCCTAAAAAATAAAATAAAATACAATAAAATAAAATGGAAAGCCTTTTTATATACAAAGGCTTTGTATAAATAATATGCATATATATTATATATACAGAGCCAATTGTATATATTGGCCAATATAAATTGTAAAAGCTTGTAGTTAAATATTCTCTATAACAGGAATAGATTCAACCATAAGTTTCACTATTATTCAGATGCAACAAAAGAGGCTAGAAGGTGAAAGTTCATAAAATACCACGTTGAAAATATTATAGCAGAATCTTTGAAGAACGCACATTTTTAATAATCCTTCTGGATAAATAAAACAGTTACTTGTAGTTTTATCGAATATATTCATGATTCCCAAAAGACCCCCCAATTTATATGGAACTCTTCTTTTTGGAAGTACTCAATAATTTCTGAAACACACAGAAAATACATGTATCAATTAGACAGAGACAATCAAATGTCTTCCTGATTACCAAAAGTGTGATGCTCATAAACTACAGTTTAGTAAAACTACCAGCCTTTGAAAAATTCTCAAATTGATTCTTATATTTTGCGAAGAAGTTTGGAAGAACTTTTTCCCTTCTCCTAGAAGCTGAAATATGGACACGATAGAACAAAACAATGTGGTATGAGGGGCTCTGCAAAACACTACACACTCCCCAGAAATACAACCGTAAGTGCTATAAATTATTTAAAAACTAATGATTTAAAGTCTCTGAAAAAAATGTACTAAGGATATGTAGCAAATGAGTAAATATTTATTGAATAAAATCTAAATCTCAGTTAGAAAATAGAGTGTGTGGCACTTGAGCCAAGATCTGCACCGGTGGCCCAATTTGGCTTTACCCACACAAGAAAACCATACTCCTTC